>APFE030497805.1:111970-126339 GCA_000404065.3 Pinus taeda | reverse complement strand
CCGTAGAAGGTGTTGCAAAAGATTGGTACTATGGCATACAAATTGGAGCTTCCTACAGCTTCTCGATTGCACCCAGTTTTCCATGTTTCATGTTTAAAGAAGGTATAGGCGACAAGCTCCCAGTTCAAACAATATTGCCAGAACTTGACGAGGAAGGAAAAATTATATTGGAACCGGAAGCAGTCACAGAAACAAGAACTCGCTACGAAATCGATCAATTTCAGAGTATCTTATCAAGTGGAAGAACTTATCCGTTGAAGATTCCACATGGGAGGATGAGAATTTTATGCAGAGGTATCCAGAACTACTCAAGCGTTGAGGACAACACTTTTTTGAAGGAGAGGGGCATGTTGGGTCCCTATAATACTAGTGATTACCCCATTACTATTGTAGTTATACCCTTTATTAATATTGTTGTGCCCCTATTTCCCCCATATTGTTATTATTGTGCCCCATAGAATCCCTCTATTGTTATTTTTGTGGCTTTATATAATTTTGTTAGGTCGGCTGGTTTATATTGTGACTCCTTAGACTCCTATATATAGAAAGGAGGTTTTGTCATTTGAATCATCCAAGAATTGTTCATTTATGGTAATGTAAAGGAGGTTTCCCCCTCGAAGAGGCTTAATTCTAAGGCGTTGATCTATCTTTTCTATCTTTTCTTGAGTTGGTTTCATAACACACATGGTCCAATGGGTTTACCAAATTGTCATTTTATGAAGGAAAGTCGATGACTGAGAGCCTTTCAACTAATTACTTCCATCCAATACAATAAGGCAAGGGAAGGAAATGACATAGGCATAGGCAAGGGAAGGAAATGACATAGGCATAAGTGGGTGAGGTCATTTCCTCTTCTAAGTTTCTTCTCCAAACATTGAGTTTCTAATTTGGCTTGGTTCGGTCAAATTAGAAAAAGCATCCTAAACAATCTTTGAACAAATAGTGGTTGTTAGGGGAGACACTTATGATCCCTATGGGTTAAAGAATTCATTTTCATTAGTAGGAAATTTGTTGAATTAATGCAGTTAGGGTGATTGCTTCCATTTATACCATCCTGCCACTATGCGCCTAGTCCAATCAAGTAAGAAGTAAGATACAACTTCGTCCTATGAATGCCTTGGGTTCAAAATGAAACAAATTCTCTAAAATGGGTGTTTAAAGAATCCAAACCTCACTTCTTCGAGTTCGTTGGCATAAGCTATCCACTTGGTATATAAAATTCTGTTTGATTAAGAAAACATGATGATTGAATAAATTTCAGGTGATTCCTTTCTTCCATCCATAAATCCAAGAGAAAGGTCTGCTGGTTGTAGTTCCTAAATCCAATAGGGAATCCCTCTCAACAAATCTACCATCCACTCGACTTCGTCTCTGTAGTTGGTCCATCTGGTTGATCTTCTAAAATTTTTGAAATGATATTGAAGCGATATTAGATCCCAGTCCCTTTGGTCGATTCCCTCTGGGCATTGTTGCAGGGGTAGGCATATGGATCCTCCAAGATGAATAAATTTCTTTGATCTTTAGCGAAATAGTGGAGTCCAATCCCGTAATCCAGTTATGTGAAGTAATTCCATAACTCACCTTGCTCAACCATATGAATTTCCATCAAAGTAAAGGTGAATACAAAGAGTTCAAAGGTTAGACATATTTCATCCTAGAAAAGACTAAATATAAAGATGATTGAACAACATAGTTCTGGGAGTGAAAGTTCAAAGAAGATATATCATCTAGTTTACTAAATTTCCTTTGTCATTAGGAATGAAATGTAAGTGCAACATTTCAGGTTCTTCCTGCCAATCAGTCCGACAGCCTAGTTCAGGTGATTCAAATCCTATCAACTTAGTAAATTCCCCGAACATCTTATTGGATTATTTGGGGTGGTTCCAATTGAATTTCAAACCCTAATGAAACGTGCATTTTTCTGATAAAAGGGTGTTTGGGAGGCTGAGTGAAACAAATATAAAAAATAAGAATAACTAAATCTTTCCCAAAATGACATATAAGATTATGGATAAATAACATATATAAAGTTGTCCAATTAGTCTGTTCACTCATTTATGATTCTGGCTTCCTTCTCCGTATTCACACACCAGGTAGAAGTGGTTATCGTCAATAAACAATTCTGAGATTCATTATTGTCTATATGAAACCCTGTGTTGTGAGGGGCCAAGCCATATTCTCCATTTGGATCGATAACTCGTTGCATTGTTCTATAGGCAATTAACTCTATTAATTCAATTTCCTAGTTTCCTTCGTTGCTTGGGACCTCAGCACCTTCATCCATTGATATAAATAAATAAGGCTCGATAATATAAATTGACTTTACTCGATTACCTCACATATACCCAAGTTGGGTTGATCTTACCTTGATCTAACCAATTATTTAGTCTTGATGATGAACCACACTAGTTGGTTCGAAACACGTGGGCAAAATTTTCTCCTACTTGATTTCTACCAAAAAGACTCATCGTAATATAATATTGATCATAAAAACCTGAATTCAAGTATTAAGATATTGAATTTTACATGATTCATTATTTTCAAATGTTTGGGCACAAGATATTATAATGTGTATCTGCACATGAAATTAGCTATGGTTGAAGTATTTAATTTTTGTTTAGTTTTCTTTTCCCTTTGTGTTCACTAAGTAATGGGATATTGAATTTTACAAGGTTTGTCATTTT
This sequence comes from Pinus taeda, assembly GCA_000404065.3. NCBI lineage: Eukaryota > Viridiplantae > Streptophyta > Pinopsida > Pinales > Pinaceae > Pinus > Pinus taeda. The sequence goes on along the minus strand of APFE030497805.1, from coordinate 123,655 downwards.
GAAATGTCTTGGAATGAGATATTATTTAGTTTGATTACTCAAGTATTTTCCCTTATAAAATTGTAATATTCCCTTTATGACACCGTTTTATGGATACTACTATTGTTTCAAGTTGATACCATTAGATTCTATGTATTTTCTTTTCCCCATGTATATATGCAAAATAGAGAAACCTACAATAACTTTTTGCTTCTTTAAAGATAATGCAAGGGTAACCTATTCATTTCAAATGAGTAAATTTTATGTATGCTTATGCAAGGGTTATATTATCATCTTATGCAATTATCTCATATAACAAACAAGACGCATAAACATTTGGGTCATCTATTCTTTCGATGTCCTTTGATTATATATATATATCTAATATATATTTATATTATTACTATATTATAATAATATATATATATATAACATACATTTCTTGCTAATCAAGAATTTGCTTTTTAAGGAATAAAAATGTAAGGGGAATTTTTGACCCCATGGCATTTATTGATAATCACAGTTCTATATGATATGAAATTATTGCTAGTATCATGTTTGTTGTAATATTTATGGTTTATATAGATAGATTAGGAAAACTAGTATGCAATTTTCAAAATTTTGTACCAACCAATGACTAACCAAAATTGTTAACAAATCTTTAAACAATAGGTAATTTCATGTATCTATTCTAGCTTCCAAGTTAGTGGTCTTATAGTCATTAGAACTATTTGGTTTTGGTGGATTAGACAACATTGATTATTGTATGTAGTGCAGAAGGCATCATCATTTGTTGCATGACCTTTCTTTGGAGAGATATAATTGAAAAAGATATAGTTTTTTCAAGATAAGATATAATAAGATAAAGTAATTCTTAATTTTATTAATAACCATATAAATGAAAAATATTCTTAAATCCACATTAGTTTTCTTGAGATAAAGATACGATAAGATAAACTAATTTTATGACAAAAAAAGTAGGTCATGAACAATGGTCAATGGGATTTAAATGTACAACCAATGACAACATATTGGGGAAGTTCCAATGTTACCCTTTAAAGATTAAAAATGCCAACATGTAATAAAGTATAAGTAATAGATAAAAGAGGAACAACTGCACATAATTAAATATAGATGTAGAAGTAGGAGGGATAAGGAGCATCTAGCACCACCTCAATCATTGTGAAGGTGCAATTGCATTTTTTTTTATAATGTAATCATGGGAGTCCTTGGGATGAAGAGGAATTTTCTTGGTGATTGTAGGAGGAAACTAAGGAATTTACATAAGAAAGTTTCTTCAATTTTTTTCCAATGAAATGGTTATGGAACTACCCATTAAAACTCATCTATATGACCTTTTTCACAATTTTCACCAACTACAACATGTCTCCAGATATTTGAACCTGACACTTTCAGAAACACAGTATGTGCTTCTACGGCTTGAGCTCAATCCCTTGACAAGCAATATTCTTCGATTCACTCTAGTTCTCCTGATAGAAATAGACGAGTAACCTTCTTAAATTCACACTTTTTTTACCAAGGAATAAAATTACAGAAAATTGCTTGAAGTTAAAGGTCCATCCAATGAAGCCCATGGGGTCTAGAATAGAAAGTGACAAGGGTATTGTTAAGGCACTCCATGATGTGAAGGTCACCATTTCAAAAATTTGAGGGAAAATATGCAACTATGTTAAGGGCTTGTGTGGCCTAGGTCGCGTGTGATCCTTGGGTTATTTAGCAGCTTAGATGCCCATTGATCATGTTTTCTCAAGCCAAAGGTTAAGCAAAAAACAAAAAATGATGTCCATCCCATGAAAATAATCATTCTTTTAATACTCCGTTCATTCATCTATATATTTATATATATATAGTATATATATATATATATAATAGGTAAAGAAATGGTAATTATATTGCAAATATATTATGAGTATACAAAATTGGAAAAACATTGTGATATGCAAGTCATAAGTGTACAAAATGGCAATAGATCTTAGGTAAAAAAAAATCCTTTGGGTTATTACCTTAAAAAACCTACCGAGAAAAAGGGCCTATACACGATAATTGTTTGAATAGGAAAATATAAGAAGTTGGTCAATTAACTTACCCACATAAAAAGGTCTTTTGGACCTAACAAAAGTAACCAAGAAAGGAAATGACACTTCAAAATATAGGCTAGAATTAGTTATATCTATTGTATTAGTTAGTTGGGGAGGTCTTTCTCCTATCTTTACCTTTTTGGTTATGTGTAGTTAGGGCACAAAAAAGTTGAATTGTATTAATTAAAATCAAATGTATTCTCAATTGTATAATCCATATTCATGAATTTGACACCATGCGATAAAATGTCGGTTGGAAATATAGACACATGCATCTTCTCCATCGTATAAATATTCTTTGAATTTTCACGTAATAAAGTAAAGATATAGGTTTCAATTATAAAATGTAACCCAATAACAATAACGTTAAAATTATCATTTCACTCAAACTATAACATATCACATATGTATTCATCTATGATCTTCTTCCATATTCTATTCACCTACGAAATTTTCTTTGCAACATATAGTGCAATTCTCTAGAACTGAGAAGCAGTATATGCTCCCATGCTTGCCATACTCTCTGAAATCAATGCAAATTCCCCTCAATGTAATACCTTGAAAGGTTGTTCCAAACCTAGAGAACAAAGAAAAAATGGTTAATAGAAATACCCAATATGTTTGGATCATTGATCATGAAATCAAATGAAGTGTTCTTCATAGCGACAATGCAACTTTCCATCACAATTATTAGAAATCCAATGGCTAAATCAAGGGATCCATGATTTAGGAGATAGGGACCATTTATTGCTATAGTTTTATCATGAGTATAGACTTTGAAAGGGAAAAAAAAAACCTAGATTCTCTTGCCTACAATAATAGGCCTAACCTCTTCATAGACATGCTCTCCTAGAGTTGCAACTCTCAAATGGTTTATATTGAGTTCTAGACTTGCAATTATCTAGAACCTAGAAGCAGTGTGCACCCCTACACTCACTAGAATATTTGAAATTAACGCAAATACCCCTCCGTGTAGAAAATTTAATGGTTGTTCCAAACCTTAGAGAACAAACCAAAAATGGTTAATATAAATACCTAATATTTTTAGATCATTGGTCATGTAATCAAATGAAGTGTTCTTCACAGCCACAATGAAAATTTCCATCGCAATTATAAAAAATCCAATGGTTAAATCAAGTGATCTAAGATTCAGGCACACTAGATTCTGTTAATAATGCCACTGGTAAGTCTCAAGTTAGTATATTATAGAGTATACAAAATTGGAAAAAAACAATTGTAGATATGCAAGTCATAAGTGTATAGATTTTAGGTAAAAAAAAATCCTCTTGGTTATTACCTTAAAAAACCTACTGAGTAAAAGGGCCTATATGTGATAATTGTTTGAATAGGAAAACATAAGAAGTTGGTCAGTTAACTTACCCACATATAAAGGCCTTTTGAACCTAACAAAAATAACCAAGAAAGGAAATGACACTTCAAAATGTAGGCTAGAATCAGTTATATCTATTGTATTAGTTAGTTGGGGAGGTCTTTCTCCTATCTTTACATTTTTTGGTTATGTGTAGTTAGGGGCACAAAAAAGTTGAATTGTATTAATTAAAATCAAATGTATTCTCAATTGTATAATCCATATTCATGAATTTGACACCATGCGATAAATTCATGTCGGTTGGAAATATAGACACATGCATCTTCTCCATCGTATAAATATTCTTTGAATTTTCACGTAATAAAGTAAAGATAGAGGTTTCAATTATTAAATGTAACCCAATAACAATAACGTTAAAATTATTATTTCACTCAAACTGTAGCATATCACATATGTATTCATATATGATCTTCTTCCATATTCTATTCACTTACGAAATTTTCTTTGCAACATCTAGTGCAATTCTCTAGAACTGAGAAGTAGTATATGCTCCCATGCTTGCTATACTCTTTGAAATCAATGCAAATTCCCCTCAATGTAATACCTTGAAAGGTTGTTACAAACCTTAGAGAACAAAGAAAAAATGGTTAATAGAAATACCCAATATGTTTGGATCATTGATCATGAAATCAAATGAAGTGTTCTTCACAACAACAATGCAACTTTCCACCACAATTATTAGAAATCCAATGGCTAAATCAAGGGATCCACGATTTAGGAGATAGGACCATTTATTGCTATAGTTTTATCACGAGTATAGACTTTGAAAGGGAAAAAACAAACCTAGATTCTCTTTCCTACAATAATAGGCCTAACCTCTTCATAGACATGCTCTCCTAGAGTTGCAACTCTCAAATGGTTGATATTGATTTCTAGACTCGCAATTATCTAGAACCTAGAAGTAGTGTGCACCCCTACCCTCACTAGGATATTTGAAATCAACGCAAATAACCCTCCATGTAGAAACTTTAATGGTTATTCCAAACCTCAAAGAGCAAACCAAAAATGGTTAATATAAATACCTAATATTTAAGGATCATTCATCATGAAATCAAATGAAGTGTTCTTCACAGCCACAATGCAAATTTCCATCACAATTATAAAAAATCCAATGGTTAAATCAAGTGATCTAAGATTCAGGCACACTGGATTATGTTAACAATGCCACTGGTAAGTCTCAGGTTGGTATATTATAGAGTATACAAAATTGGGAAAAAACAATTGTAGATATGCAAGTCATAAGTGTACAAAATGGCAATAGATTTTAGGTTAAAAAAAAAATCCTCTTGGTTATTACCTTAAAAAACCTACAGAGTAAAACGACCTATATGCGATAATTGTTTGAATAGGAAAACATAAGAAGTTGGTCAGTTAACTTACCCACATATAAAGGTCTTTTGAACCTATCAAAAATAACCAAGAAAGGAAATGACACTTCAAAATGTAGGCTAGAATCAGTTATATCTATTGTATTAGTTAGTTGGGGAGGTCTTTCTCCTATCTTTAACTTTTTTGGTTATGTGTAGTCAGGGCACAAAAAAGTTGAATTTTATTAATGACAATCAAATGATTCTCAATTGTATAATCCATATTCATGAATTTGACACCATGCGATAAATTCATGTCAGTTGGAAATATAGATACATGCATCTTCTCCATCGTATAAATATGCTTTGAATTTTCACGTAATAAAGTAACGATAGAGGTTTCAATTATAAAATGTAACCCAATAACAATAACGTTAAAATTATTATTTCACTCAAACTGTAACATATCACATATGTATTCATCTATGATCTGCTTCCATATTCTATTCACTTACGAAATTTTATTTGCAACTTCTAGTGCAATTCTCTAGAACTGAGAAGTAGTATATGCTCCCATGCTTGCTATACTCTCTGAAATCAATGCAAATTCCCCTCAATGTAATACCTTGAAAGGTTGTTCCAAACCTCAGAGAACAAAGAAAAAATGGTTAATAGAAATAGCCAATATGTTTGGATCATTGATCATGAAATCAAATGAAGTGTTCTTCATAGCGACAATGCAACTTTCCACCACAATTATCAGAAATCCAATGGCTAAATCAAGGGATCTGTGATTTAGGAGATAGGGACCATTTATTGCTATAGTTTTATCACGAGGATAGACTTTGAAAGGGAAAAAACAAACCTAGATTCTCTTGCCTACAATAATATGCCTAACCTCTTCATAGACATGCTCTCCTAGAGTTGCAACTCTCAAATGGTTGATATTGAGTTCTAGACCCGCAATTATCTAGAACCTAGAAGAAATGTACACCCCTACGCTCACTAGAATATTTGAAATCAACTTAAATACCCCTCCATGTAGAAACTTTAATGGTTGTTCCAAACCTCAGAGAACAAACCAAAAATGGTAAAATATAAATACCTAATATTTATGGATCATTGGTCATGAAATCAAATCATGTGTTCTTCACAGCCACAATGAAAATTTCTATCGCAATTATAAAAAATCCAATGGTTAAATCAAGTGATCTAAGATTCAGGCACACTGGATTCTGTTAATAATGCCACTGGTAAGTCTCAGGTTGGTATATTATAGAGAATAAAAAATTGGGAAAAAACAATTGTAGATATGCAAGTCATAAGTATACAAAATGGCAATAGATTTTAGGTATAAAAAAAAATCCTCTTGGTTATTACCTTAAAAAACCTACTGAGTAAAAGGGCCTATACGCGATAATTGTTTGAATAGGAAAACATAAGAAGTTGGTCAGTTAACTTACCCACATATAAAGGTCTTTTGAACCTAACAAAAATAACCAAGAAAGGAAATGACACTTCAAAATGTAGGCTAGAATCAGTTATATCTATTGTATTAGTTAGTTGAGGAGGTCTTTCTCCTATCTTTACCTTTTTTGGTTATGTGTAGTTAGGGCACAAAAAAGTTGAATTGTATTAATTAAAATCAAATGTATTCTCAATTGTAGAATCCATATTCATGAATTTGACACCATGAGATAAATTCATGTCGATTGGAAATATAGACACATGCATCTTCTCCATCGTATAAATATTCTTTGAATTTTCACGTAATAAAGTAAAGATATAGGTTTCAATTATAAAATGTAACCCAATAACAATAACGTTAAAATTATCATTTCACTCAAACTGTAACATATCACATATGTATTCATCTATGATCTTCTTCCATATTCTATTCACTTTGAAATTTTCTTTGCAACATCTAGTGCAATTCTCTAGAACTGAGAAGCAATATATGCTTCCATGCTTGCTATACTCTCTGAAATCAATGCAAATTCCCCTCAATGTAATACCTTGAAAGGTTGTTCCAAACCTCAGAGAACAAAGAAAAAATGATTAATAGAAATACCCAATATGTTTGGATCATTGATCATGAAATCAAATGAAGTGTTCTTCATAGCGACAATGCAACTTTCCACCACAATTATCAAAAATCCAATGGCTAAATCAAGGGATCCGTGATTTAGGAGATAGGGACCATTTATTGCTATAGTTTTATCACGAGTATAGACTTTGAAAGGGAAAAAACAAACCTAGATTCTCTTGCCTACAATAATAGGCCTAACCTCTTCATAGACATGCTCTCATAGAGTTGCAACTCTCAAATGGTTGATATTGAGTTTTAGACATGCAATTATCTAGAACCTAGAAGCAGTGTGCACCCCCATGCTCACTAGAATATTTGAAATCAACGCAAATACCCCTCCATGTAAAAACTTTAATGGTTGTTCCAAACCTCAGAGAACAAACCAAAAATGGTTAATATAAATACCTAATATTTCTGGATCATTGGTCATGAAATCAAATGAAGTGTTCTTCATAGCCACAATGCAAATTTCCATCGCAATTATAAAAAATCCAATGGTTAAATCAAGTGATCTAAGATTCAGTTACACTGGATTCTATTAACAATTCCACTGGTAAGTCTCAAGTTGGTGGGATGAGTTTGAGAAACCAACAATATAATGAAATTGAGGGCTAATTCAGTTATTAGCTCAATCTCTACTCTTATAGTTGTTGCTACTCTGTAACTATACCCATGCTTATAGAGGGGGTAGTCAAGCATATGAGGGGAAGCTATTCCATTAAAATCACTTAAGACCACATTAAGAATGGAACCTAGGTGGGAAAACTCTATCAATCTCACCCTCAACTATTTGTTCCATACAAAATTTGCATTCTTTGTTATGATATAACATTATTCAAAATAGTGACGTAATGGAAATGATTTGAAAATTTCGAATACAAATCTGTGTGATGTAACAGAGACTACTTGAAAATTCCTACATCTTAGTTAATCTAGAATGCAACATCAAAATTAATCAAATTCCTCTTATAGGTTCTATTAGGAGGAAAGCTTGAATGGAAAATGACAAAATTCAAGGCTTCTATTTGCTACTCATTGAAAGGGTGAATGAATTTATTATCAGATTGTTTTTCGTTAATATGTGAGTGCGTTTGATTGAGTCAGTAAACTACAATAAGATTTAAGTAGCCTATAGAGTTAGCTCCAATGGTGAAAAATATGTCAAAATAGGCATGTTGTAACAATAACTCACTATGTAAACCCTACATTTTTTATGCCCATGCTATTCAATAGAATTGGTGGATAGCATTTGATGGATGAGTTTACCATCCTATAACACTGATGGTCACTATTGCCCACTTGGAAGATGTAAACTCGGTCAAACAAATGTCACAAAATGACAAAAAATCTAGAAATATTCATCGTTAAAAATAAACTGGTCCCGTAAACATGTCGAAAAGAGACAACGACCTATAGAACAAGCTATGACAAGCCAATTTCATGCTTGATGTAAAATAAAATTTGATTATGTTCATAACAATTTGTTTATAAACAATAGAGCCATCTTTTGTTTCTTTTAAAAAAACATCAAAGTGTCATTTCCTTGGTGGAAGATCAAGATTTTTATTCAGCATTAGTTGAAGTTGGAGAGTCCATTTTACTTTTAGCTATAAAGATAATGAACTATTGTCATTTCCTCGCTGGAAGATCGAGATTTGTATTCAACATTAGTTGAAGTTGGAGATTCCATTGTTTAAATAATATACTCATTATTCCACAACATAGAAGCATGACTCTCTCTGGATTTTCCATATTACTTTTAACTGTAAAGATAATGAATTGTTGTCAAACATTGCTTTGGTTAATAAAAATTTTGGACATCAAATAAGAAAATAGTAGGTTGCAACTTATAATGATATTCATAGATTGATCATGTGGCTGAAAATATAACTCTAACCTCTAAATTTTGTCAATTAAATCTAGCTTACATGGTTAGGTGACATCATTGTGATCCCAAGTTCAAGTCTACTAAATTGACATGTCTTACCTTTAAAATATAGTCAGTTTGTTGTGCCCTTAAGTGAATTTACTCTATATACTATTTATTCTAAATTAGGCTATAAATAAATTGTTTTCTTCGTCCAAATAATTCTCCAAACAAAAAATTTATTTTTAAATAAAATAATTCATATTCATAATTTAAATATTCAATTAAATGGAAAAACATATCACATTTATTTCTTTTATACTACTCTTTCCTATGTCTTTACCTTACGGTGTTTCCTTTGCAACATGTGATGCAATTGCTAATATAACATTCACCCCCTTTACTTGTACCATTGAACCATGGTAATTTCACAAAATAAAATTCTGATCTTGTGGATGTTCAACCCATTGTGATCTTATCGAATCTCCTTTACTCATACCACTCCACTAATTAGAGTCTTCACAATATTCATCCTCCTTTCATGCTTAAGTCAAGTTTCAACCTCACCATTTTCCACACTTTGCACGCTGCTTAAAATTTCAAAAGCCCATTGATCACGATATCATTTTCTTTGCAGTTGAGACTGGTATAGATGTTGATATTGGTGTTTGAATCCAGACTCACCAATGAAGAGTGTATGATTAACTATTAAACTTTTAGAGTGTTGCGACTGTGCAGTTTTCATTCATATCAGAATCATCTCCCTATTCAATAAAGGGAATCTTTACAAATTTGACCTATTTTTAAAGTGCCTTAATCTCCTTTTTAATTAGAAATTTTAATTTTGTATTAGAATTAAATTATTATCCTATATATTAAAGAATTTTCTAATCAATTTTCAAATAACAAATAACATGTAACATAGATTCTGGATATTCTCACTAATTGCAATTCAGATGATGCTACATAGTTTGACTGATTGCATATATAACCTACTTAATTTGTGATTGTAAAAATGTTTCTAGTCAATTAGGCGTAGGGATTTCTTATCAATGGGATGGACACTCACCACTAATAATTGGTTGTTAAAGAATTGAATTTTGAAGTTTCATGTTTGAAACTCAAAAGTTTGAACAATTGAGAGAACAAAATTCTCCCTAACCATAAGGAGAGCTCGAAAGTCGCTAATTTGAGTCCCTATCAATATAATATTGGCTAAATAAATTGAGTGAACAAAATTCTCCCTCAATCTTAAAAAGAAAGTTTGAAAGTAGTGAATTTCACTGATTGTGAATCCGTACGTCTCTGTAATTTCATTTTTCCATGTGAAGAAAATCCATTCAATTCATTAGATTTCACCTGCATTCATCAGGCTTCACTTACCATGGAGCCTCAATATCCACATTACTTAAAATTAAATTAGAGAACTCTCAATTACTTACTCTCATGTTGAGCTATACAACTACTAAGTCTAAGAAGTATTATTATGACTATTAAGTTAAATCACTAGTCTACAAAGAAGAATATGCACATAGGAAACAAACAATGCATCTAAACCCCTAAATGGAATTCGAACTATACTTGAAACACTAGACAAAATACCAACTACTCCTAATGCAAATATTAATAATGGACCGCAACCCCCAACACTTTGTCGTAAAGCCATCAAGGTACCACCTATCATCATAATATGATATATGAGGGTATTTTAGAGCCTTCTCACTTTGTTTACCTATTTTTTAGATATGAGATGGTGTTATCGGGAAATCTAGTGTCCACTTGGAGCTGCTAGTCCCACTAAGACTGGTAGCTATCTTAGAAACAAACAAACTAAAACTACTTTCGCTTTCCTTTACAAGAAGTAGACAAGAGGGGAACAAAGGACACCAACCTCAGTCTTGCGCTTGGTTCCTTGCTTGGTTCCTCTCCCTTCTGATAGATCTTTGCCACTCCTCCTTCATCTACCCAACTTCAAAGAGCACCTGTGGAATCAAAGCAGCATGATACTATCGAAGAACAGATATCTACAATCATAAACAATACAGGACCAGATATATATTGACCACACAAATGCATATATCATCAAACATACAAAAATGTGGAGGAAAACTTGAATAGCTTTATTAATATCAAGAATAGCAAAGAGGATTACAACCAATTGTTCTGACCTAGCATCATCCTCTCAGCATGAAAGCCCTTCTTCACCTCTTGAAAAGCTCAGATCACCCAACACTATGATGTTGCATCAGGAAACCAACAGCACTTCCTTACAAGATACAGGATTGCAACCTCTAACCTCTGTGATGAGGGATCCATATATAGATGATTGTAGGGGGGTGAGTCAGCTTCTGGGATTTTGATTAGTGTCCTCTGTCTGATAGTTCTTGATTCCACTTGGAGATTGATGATCTCTTACTCATCCCTGGGCGAATTCAGAGAGGCAAGTGTCACAGGGGAAGTTTCTGAAAGATTCCATGATGATCCACCTTGCAAACTGTCTCTGCCATTTGTCTACTCTCACCCATCGCACCCTAGAGAAGGGTTGTCCAGTATGCATCACACCCTTTACACTGAGCAGGTGAGATGCATCACACCCTCTACACTGGGCAGTCTGTATGGTCCAGTTTTGACCAGTTCTAAGCAGTTTTCTGTGGAGAACTTCTGGGAGATGATGTAATCAGTTGACCTTGTTCCTTTAGGGCATGAAGCAACACTTTTAGGGATTTAGGAGCCCTTGGTTTATGTACATTTATGATTGGGGTTGCAATGCCCAAAAATGTCTATAATAGTTGCCCCCTAAAGAATGAGGTCATTAATCCTTTTATGTCGGGTGAAATGCTTTATCATGAGGATCCGAAGTTCTTTCGAGCTGGAAGGCGACCTGTAATAAGATACAATACAATACATTATCTTCATAATATTTTTCATGATCTAGCTGAGGTGGGCATTCCCAT
>APFE030497805.1:57400-88865 GCA_000404065.3 Pinus taeda | reverse complement strand
TTAATTATATGTTTCATCTTTTCCTTTGAATATTTATTTAATTGTTCATTGATTTTTAAATAAAAATAAATCTATAATATTAAATATTATTCATGTATCTTCTCTTAATGTCTAGGATTGTAACATGTAACTACAACACCATGTGTATCTTAACAAAACTTGACCATCTGAAATATATTGTTGGTAGTTTTTAAGATGGTGAACTTTCAATCATGCCAAATGCTTTTGGGTTTTGGGTTATTCACATGTTTTCTCACATTTGAAGAAAACTAGTGAATAAGCAATCAAAAGTAGTTTTAGTTCATAATCCCCTTATGATGGAAGAATTTATATCTCAAAAAACGAAATTAGTAACAAAGTTATTCATATCTGCAAAAAAAATGCATAATTACACTTACATAATACCTTAATTTACCAATCACTAAATGTTAAACTAAACTAAGCAACAAGACTAGCTACTATGTAACACTGGTTAATACTTAATTCAGACTTTGACATCAAATGCTATGCAGCTATGTTGATGGACAACTAAACGTTGTAATACTATGTGGCTATTATTGAATTTAGACTTTTGTTATCTATATCGGGTTCTTCATCTTGTCTTGACAATAAACCACACTTACTGGTTCGAAACACGTCAACTAATAAATTTTGATGTGATTTTAGCACAATTGTACACATTTATGAACCGCTTAATTGATTTAATGAGATGGCCTGAAAGAACAACATTGATCTGTCCCCATCCCCAACATGCGGGAAGTTGTATATCCTTTAATCCATCATGCATAAAAATGGGATATTCCTTGGCCGTAGCTTTCAATGTGTATATCCTTTGCATGAGGAAACGAATAATTGACGTACGAAACTTGGTATGAGATTCAACAAAATATTCCGCACAAGAATTTATTGCTTAAAACGAATATGATAGAGGGTCTGCGGTTTACTTGCGAAAAGGTAACGATTAATTGGGAGTGTAAATTGCCATAAATTGATTCATCACAATTATCTAAACAAACATATCATTTTAAATTATATGGTTTTATTAAAAATAATTTATAAAGAGGGTAAAAAGTGTTGTATGATGTTTCTATGTTTTAGATTGTGTTTTTTTTTAAATAAATTAAATTATTTTTAATAAATTAAAAATATTATTACATTTATAAGTATTTTTATTTTAAAATTAAATAGAGATTTCAAATATTTAACTTAATTAGTATTAATTACTGGAAGTGAATAATAAAAATGATTAAAACTATTAAAAAGTTAGAAGGAAGAAGGAAGCTAAGGTATTATAAGGAGGTGATCAATCTCAACTTTGCTAATCAGAATTATCTATTTGTGGTTATCATTACAAAGAAGAAAATGAACATTGCAAAGATAAGAACTAATTTTCATGAACTTGGAAGTGAAACCGGAAGTTGGTCAATTTCCAAAACACCTTAGGATGAAAGAATCTATCACCTTTTCCATAATAAGAAGGTTGAAAATCAAAAAGCTACTTTCTCTTGGATTTTCAGAGTCTTACATTTGATCTCATTTCCAAAACCATTTCTACTCCACCAACCTTCCTAGCTTGTTAAGTCAACAAAACTATAGTGATTTAGGAATGCTTTTGTACCTTCTTTTTTATCATAGAAAGAAAATACTAAATATTTTGAATTAATCTCTTACTTTTTAAGTTCCAATAAACCATATTTGTCTTAGTGGATGTTAATCATCACATCATTATTAATAACTATAAAAGGAATTAACATATAAGTTAAACATGTATACATTTAAAAAAAATGTAACAATATTTTTAATCATGGAGATTCACTCCCACTTTACTATGAAAATTTTAAAGCCAACAAGAATATAGTGATTTAGGAATGCTTCTCTACTTTATTTTTTTTTTATCATAGAAAGAAAATATTAAAGATACTAAATTAATCTCTTACTTTTTAAGGTGCAATAGACCATATTGTTCTTAGTGGATGTTAATCATCACATCATTATTAATAATTATAAAAGAATAAACATATAAGTTAAACATGTATACATTTTAAAAAATATGTAACAATATTTTTTTTTACTATGGAAAATTTTAACTTGCAAATAGCTCTTGTTCCAATACAATGCATCAATATTATGGTTCATCAACCACATGGCCAATATGACATTTACTAATATAATATATTATGTAATTGATTAATTTAAGATAAGTTAATTAGAAGAGCATAACTAACTTGAAAATAAATCTTAACCCTTGATTTGTGAGTACTACTTTGAATATTCTATCATTACCATCTACCTAATAATTACATCATTATTTTAAATTATTATTATTATTAGTTATAAAAAGAATAAATATATTAGTTAAACATATATACATTTTAAAAAACATGTAAAAGTATTCTTAACCATGGAGATTTAGAACCATTTTACCATGAAAATTCTTAACTTGTAAATAACTCTTTTTACAATACCATGATCGAGTGTCATGACTTATCAATACCACATGTTTAATATTACATGTGTTGATATGAAATTTTCTTTAATTAGTTAATTTGACATAAATTAATTAAAAGAGCATAATTGACGCAAGAGGTTGATCAAGCTAAGGTGGTAGTCTTAAAAATAGACTATTGGTTACTTTATAACCAATCAGATGCATTCAAGCGGATTTTGTACATGGCTTACTTTATCCCGAGGGTCCCCCTTTTCCCCTAAACACGTTAGTCCCACATTGACTTTCCCTTTTTAAGCAGGTGCTTCACTCTACGTTGTTGATCTCCTCTCTCCAAATCTAATGGTCATTGCTCACCTCAATTAACAAAATAATCTGGCAATCCTGAACCATTGATGAAAGTGCACTTGATCCAATGGTTAATAGCAATATCAGGTTAGCCACTTGCACGGCAATTACCCACCCGATAAAGAGGTTTTCTCTCTCCACCTGAGTGCTACGTGTTTGTCGGTTAATGGAATTGGGTGACCACCACGAATTACCACTTACTACTTTTTCTTCACCCAACAACCACCTTCGTTGATCAAAACCCACTTTTCCAATACAACCCACATGCATTAAATCAAACTTAAATAAAGCGCTTAATAAATATTTTAGCGCTTAATTCCAAGATTACCCATTAGCGCTAAACGACTCCGATTAATGATAAACACATAAACACTGAGATTTACAATTAAAGTGTGAAAATAGAGAAAATACCTGGTTAAGTTCAGAACGCGGATACACGGAGATAAACAAGAGCCTACACCAAGATTAACATACAGATGCACGGTGAATCAATTTCTTCAATATAATAGAAGTTACAAAGTTTTGGCCCTCTCAGCTCAATTACAACAATTTATTTGACCTCTGTATCAATCTGAAAACCCTATCTATCACTCAAACTCTCACCTCTCACTCAATTCTCAATCATCTCAGCTAATCCCTTTCCATTACATTTTCTTCTCTTTTATGAGTTAAACCCTATTCTAACTGCACTAACAATTCAATCTCTATTTTAAATAATCTAACAATCAAATCTCTACTTTTAAGCTCTATTACATACCTATGCTAACAAATTATCCCTTAGTCTAAAATAATACAATTTTCTAATTATTACAATAATGAAGTAAAGGTCATTTTCGAGAGATCCAGCCCTCTCTACCAAAACTGACTTTTGACTACTCAAGTCAATGAAATTCAACTCAATTAGCCACAACATGTGAACAAACCATCACTTTGCTGGCTAAGTCCAGATGCTCTTGCATCAAACTCCCAGGGAAGAAAAGAATCATCCCTTAGACTTTCAGGGTTTACTCCATACCTATGCAACTCTGATGTTGTCAACCAACTAGCATCCTCCACTGGTTATCCTTTCTATTTGTCTAGATATTGACAATAAACATGTCCTCTAGTTCTTTTGGATACTCTTTTCTCCAAAAGAACTTCCACCTCTTTCTTAACTGTCTTTGGCATTTGTTCTTCCCAGTTCAAAATTTGAACTTCATCTTCTGTAGTTTCCTTCTGTAGCTCTATCTCTGTCTCTTTGTGATGTAGGAGCATCAAGACCATTTTCATTTGTAAATATGTGATAAAAGGCGGGTGTGATAATTTTAAATATTTTGTTATTTTTAATAAAATAGGAAGTAAGGATTATGTAAATATTCTTTTTCTAAATAAAAGGGATATGAGAGAAATAGTTTAGGAGAAAATTGGGGATAGAATTTCTATGTTTTTTTCAGTTAAAATTAGGATAAGAGTGAAGGAAAAGCTTTAAGCTTTAAATTGTTATGTAAAAAGGAAAAAGTCTGCTTTTTGTAAGAGATAAGGTCTGAGAAGACCTATCCATTATTGTATATAAATAAAGAGGTAGCTAAAGCTCTCAGGAGAGGGAGAGAGGAGCGTGCCAGAAGTATTGTTATGAAAATTCCTCTCGCCATTTTGGAAAAATTCGGTGGTATTTTGTTAAATTGTATGCATTCATCCAATAGTTAATTGACCGTGTATTAAAAGGAGTTGAATCACTTTCTTATCCGCGGCTTGATGCTTTACTCTGTGTCTTAGAATAATTCAGATTGTTTTCTTTTTATTGTTACGCTGCGGCTCTCCGATTTCATGGTTATATGACAGAGTAGAACTCTGTTACGTAGAATAAATTCAATAAATTAATTTCACTGTGTGTTGAAAGGCAGAATCGCCTTCCTGTTCTCCACTTCACTACTATAGAATGGTTGATGCTTCAGGCAAATAGTATGACACAGACACGGTGGAATCAGAGCTACCATGGGCGCAAAGTAACTGCATTTGAGCTAACATTATAAGGATGGTTAGGCATCGAGATATAGTTATTTGGAGGGACCAGGGAGCTACGTATAGTGGCAGCAATTGATCCGGAAGTTTCCAAACTGAGAATCCAAACTGTGCTGCTTGTCCTTGCCCGAACGCTGTTGAAAAAGCACCATGTTACAATGTGAACCCCAAATTTATGCGCATGTTGAAAGACAACCCGACTTTTTGCAGGAGCGATTTCCTTTAGATTTCAGCCATGGAGTTTCTTGACTTAGAGCAATAAAATACGCTATATTTTTGGTCAATTGGAAGTATGATGAGGTCGAGGAAGAACGGATTTTATTGTTGTTGAATAATTCTCAGTGGAGGATAGTGCGAATTGAGTATGCAGGTTTGGTTCTGTGTCAAGTGTCAGAGGCGTATTTGACTTTAAAGGGTGCATGTGAATTATTTGAATTTGGAATACAGTTAATTTACCTTGGAGCTTCAATTAGCTTGCTTGGAGTTGGGAGTTTTTCACCAAGTCGTTATTCGCAGAGAGCTGGAAAATACTGTTAAAGAATTGCAGGAGCGAGTTCGGAGAATGGTAAGTAACAAATGCATGGTTGTTGATTGGGTTTTTATCAAACCGATTCAGATGTTTAATAACAAAATCGATGTCCTTGGTGAATAGTGGTGCATTAATGGAATCTTAATAAAATTATTGAAACCATGAACACATATGAAAGGAGTGCATTCATTGAAAAGGGGTCGAGCTGGGTTGCTAGTATGGAATTCACTGGTTCTATAATTATTGGTTAAAATTTTAATAAAGCTTTTACATGAATGATTGGAATTGGCCATTGGGGGTGTGTGATTGGGCATTAATTGAGATGTATTTTCAAGTGAATAGAAGAGATCCTGGGTATTGCAGGCTTGAGTGGTATAGGCTTGCATCAGGTGGTATCAGAGCTAGAATGCTCAGCTGAAGATGTTTTTTTTTTTTTTTTTTTTTTTTTTTTTTATAACTGAAGTGTGATGAATGATTTTTAAATTTAATATGCAACATACACAATTGCAAGTGAACAGGATTGCAAAAGTGGAAAGAAGACAAGATCATGCAAGATCTTAAAGGTGAAATGATTTTTTGATCTGAAATTTATGATTTAGGTTTATGGTTGCAGAGAAGGTGGCAATGAACCTGGCATTCAGCTGAAGGCTGGATAAGGAGGACAAGTGCAGTGTCCTGAAGAAGAAGGTGAGTTGAAGAGATAGCCTAGAGAGAGCAGAGAGAGTGCTCAAGAGGTTCCAGAGGCAATGAACTAGTACTTACCAAAAGACTGAGTGAGGAGAGCTTGGTGAGGTAAGTGGCAGCAAGAGAGATTGCTGTTGCAGAGGCTAGTACAACTCATGGTGAGTGAGAAACTCATGAGAAAGCAGTCTACCAGAGGCAGAGTGAGTTTTTCTAGAGGAGGAAGAGGTTTAGAGAAATGCCACAGAGATGAGATGACTGCAGGAGTTCGAGAAAGAAAGATTGCAAAAATAAAGGCACAGTTGCAGGTACTGGAAGAATGGCTGCAAGAGCAGGAAAATCAGAAAGGAAAATGGATCTTTCCGCTGAAGGGAAAGAGAGTGATTTGGAGACAATTGCAGAGGAGGTTGAGGCAAATTGTAATTGCCTTGTTGAGAAAGGGACTTAGAGTTCTTGTGCCAGAGATGAAATTTGAAGATTCCACATGCAGATCTGATCAAAGGGAAGTGTTGAAGAAAGCAGTCAAGACTAAAAAGTCTTGCAGTTTTAAAACTGATGATTTGTGTGTGTTTGCAGGTGCAGAGGATGTTTCCATTGAGGAGGAGATCATTGATGATTTCTTGAGTTATTGGGTAGATCCAGATCAGCTGGATAATGTGAACTCTTGTGTTTGTATAGCTGACAATTGTGATGTGATTACAGGTTTTACTGAGGGGGATGTGCAATCTTGTGAAACTGTTACAGCATAAGAGGAAGTTCTTATGGATGCAGAAGAAGTGAATCAGTTTGAAGCGCAGATAAGGGAAGTAACAGTTGATACTGTTGATCATTTTGTGCAAACTGAAAGTTTTTGTATGAATGCAGGTGATGATGATGTGCTTCAGCAATGCTACAGAGAAATTGCATTGTTAGAATATTTTTTGGAGAATCCACAGTATGACAGGGAGATTGCAAAAGAAAGAGTTCAGTACAGTGAACGAGTACAGAAAGATATCATGGAAGCAGATGATATGAGAGGAAGATTGGTTGACAGTCTTGAGAATTCTTCAAAGGATTCTTTAGAAAGTTTGGATCAGCATACTGATGTGCTGATAGTGGAGGAGGATTTAGAACAGCGTACTGAAATGATGGCAAAGGAGTACAAGGCACTGAGGCCTTATATTTTTTGTTCTAACAATTGTTTTGTGAATACAGGTCTTATTGAAGATGCTGGAGAAAATTTGTTAGACAGAGAAATTGAAATGATGAGGCGGATGATGATGAAGGAATCCCGGAAGAGACCAGCAGTAGTGAAACAAAGAAGAAGCAGCAAAAGGAGGACAACAGAAGATTGCGAGAGCACAGCTAGTAGAGCGATGCAACATAAAGTGTGGAAACCTGGAGAAAGGAAGCGAGCAATAGCGCATGATAACTTGCAGAACAAAGTGTGGGATCCAGGAAAACCAAGACCAGAAGACACATGATCAGGGGATCATGATTAATTTTAAGGTTGGGTGTATGATGCAGGAGCATCAAGACCATTTTCATTTGTAAATATGTGATAAAAGGGGGGTGTGATAATTTTAAATATTTTGTTATTTTTAATAAAATAGGAAGTAAGGATTATGTAAATATTCTTTTTCTAAATAAAAGGGATATGAGAGAAATAGTTTAGGAGAAAATTGGGGATAGAATTTCTATGTTTTTTCAGTTAAAATTAGGATAAGAGTGGAGGAAAAGCTTTAAGCTTTAAATCGTTATGTAAAAAGGAAAAAGCCTGCTTTTTGTAAGAGATAAGGTCTGAGAAGACCTATCCATTATTGTATATAAATAAAGAGGCAGCTAAAGCTCTCAGGAGACGGAGAGAGGAGCGTGCCAGAAGTATTGTTATGAAAATTCCTCTCGCCATTTTGGAAAAATTCGGTGGTATTTTGTTAAATTGTATGCATGCATCCAATAGTTAATTGACTGTGTATTAAAAGGAGTTGAATCGCTTTCTTATCCGCGGCTTGATGCTTTACTCTGTGTGTTAGAATAATTCAGATTGTTTTCTTTTCATTGTTACGTTGCGGCTCTCCGATTTCATGGCTATATGACTAAGTAGAACTCTGTTACGTAGAGTAAATTCAATAAATTAATTTCACTGTGTGTTGAAAGGCGGAATCGCCTTCCTGTTCTCCACTTCACTACTATAGAATGGTTGATGCTTCAGGCAAACAGTATGATACAGACACGGTGGAATCAGAGCTACCATGGGCGCAAAGTAACTGCATTTGAGCTAACATTATAAGGACGGTTAGGCACCAGGATACAGTTATTTGGAGGGACCAAGGAGCTACGTACAGTGGCAGCAATTGATCCAGAAGTTTCCAAACTGAGAATCCAAACTGTGTTGCTTGTCCTTGCCCGAACGCTGTTGAAAAAGCGCCATGTTACAATGTGAACCCCAAATTTATGCGCATGTTGAAAGACAACCCAACTGTTTGCAGGAGTGATTTCCTTCAGATTTCAGCCATGGAGTTTCTTGACTTAGAGCAATAAAATACGCTATATTTTTGGTCGATTGGAAGTATGATGAGGTCGAGGAAGAACGGATTTTATTGCTGTTGAATAATTCTCAGTGGAGGACAGTGCGAATTGAGTATGCGGGTTTGTTTCTGTGTCAAGTGTCAGAGGCGTATTTGACTTTAAAGGGTGCATGTGAATTATTTGAATTTGGAATACAGTTAATTTACCTTGGAGCTTTAATTAGCTTTTTTGGAGTTGGGAGTTTTTCGCCAAGTCGTTATTTGCAGAGAGCTGGAAAATACTGTCAAAGAATTGCAGGAGCGAGTTCGGAGAATGGTAAGTAACAAATGCATGGTTGTTGATTGGGTTTTTATCAAACCGATTCAGATGTTTAATAACAGAATTGATGTCCTTGGTGAATAGTGGCGCAGTAATGGAATCTTAATAAAATTATTGAAACCATGAACAGATATGAAAGGAGTGCATTCATTGAAAAGGGGTTGAACTGGGTTGCTAGTACGGAATTCACTGGTTCTATAATTATTGGTTAAAATTTTAATAAAGCTTTTACATGAATGATTGGAATTGGCCATTGGGGGTGTGTGATTGGGCATTAACTGAGATGTATTTTCAAGTGAACAGAAGAGATCCTGGATATTGCAGGCTTGAGTGGTATAGGCTTGCATCACTTTGTATGGATACAAATCTGCAACATTGAAGATAGGTGATATTCCAATCCCTTCTGGCAATTCAATTTCATAAGCATTAGTTGAAAACTTTCTTACAATTCTACATGGTCCTACCTTTTTCATTTTTAGTTTATTGTAAGTCTAAGCAGAAAATCTTTCTTTTCTCAAATACACCATCACTAAATCTCCCACTTGGAATTCTTTCTCTCTTCTTTTCATATCTAATCCTTGTTTGTATTTGCCACTACTTTCCTGCAACCTGCCTTTGACATCTTCTTGTAGTCCCCACATCTTCTCTGAAAACTCTTCAGCTTTTGCACTTCTTGTCTCTTGTTTACCCAAATTTCTAAGCTCATACACACCTCTTGGATCATACCAAAAACAATCTGAAATGGACTCATTCCAGTACTTCGGTTTGGAGTGTCATTATAAGCAAACTCAGCTTGAGCTAGCGCTAAATCCCACTGCTTAGGATTTTGATACACTAAACTTCTCAATATGTTTCCCAAGCTTTTATTTACCACTTCGGTCTATCCATATGTTTGAGGATGGTATGCTGAACTAAAACCGAGGTTAGCACCTATTTTCTTCCAAAGAGTTCTCCAAAAATGCCCTACAAACTTTGTATCTCTATCAGACACAATACTTATAGGCAATCTATGTAATCTTACAATTTCTAAAAAAAATAGATTAGCAATATGTGTTGCATCATTAGTCTTCTTACATGCAATGAAATGTGCCATCTTGGAAAATGTATCTACCACAACATAAATGGAATCATTCCCCCTTTTAGTTTTAGGTAACCCCAAAATAAAATCCATGCTAACTGCATCCCATGGTTGGTCTGGTATTGGAAACGGCTGGTACAATCCTGTATTCTGGCTTCTCCCTTTAGCATGCTGACATATATCGCACTTCTCAACAAATCTCTTAACATCAGTCTGCATCTTTGGCCAATAGTAAAAAGCATTTACTTGAGCAAAGGTTTTGTCTTGTCCAAAGTGACCAGATAATCCTCCACTGTGTCTCTCCTTTATTATGTTTTCCCTCATAGAACATTTGGGAATGCACAAATTGTTGCCTTTAAACAATAAACATCCTTGGATAAGATAATCTAACCACTAAGTTGTTATGAAACCAGCTCAAGAAAAGATAGAAAAGATAGATCAACGCCTTAGAATTCAGCCTCTTCAACGGGGCAACCTCCTTTACATTACATAAATGAACAATTCTTCGATGATACAAATGAAAAGACCTCCTTTCTATATATAGGAGTCTAAGGGGTCATAACATAATCAGAGCCGACATAACAATAATAATGTAAGGGCACAATAATAACAATAGGGCACTGCATGGGTACATCAATATAATAAGTGGGTTGTACTAATAACAATAAGGGGTTACACTAGTAGTATAGGGGTCTAACATGCCCCTTTCCTTCAAAAAGCGTTGTCCTCAACGCTTGAGTAGTTCTTGATGCTTCCGTGTAAAATTCTTGTCCTCCCATGTGGAATCTTCAGTTGGTAGGTTCTTCCACTTGATGAGATACTCTGAAATTGATCGATTTCGTAGCTGTCGGGTTCTTGTTTCTGTGACTGCTCCAGGTTCCAATATGATTTTTTCTTCCTCTTCAATTTCTGGCAATATTGTTTGAATTAGGATCTTTTGCAGCTTTTGAATAAATGCTCATACTTCTTCGTCCTTCTTCCATTCATCCCTTGCTTCGTTTATCCAATTTGGTTGGATAATAGAAATAGCACAAAAGAATGCTTCCACATCCTCATCCCTGAAGATTTGTCCCATTCGGTAAGGTTGTCGTTTTTTAAGTGCATGTAGTATTGCCAACATTTCCTTCTCATAAATAGCTTGCTTGATATGTAGCAGTAAAAATACCCAGTCACCTACATCAAAACATTTTTACTACGATGTTGATCTACCTGTTGTTTCGTTTGATTTTGCACCGAAGTTGCATTATCCTTTAAAAGTTGGAGAACTTTTTGTTGATGCTCGATGTGATCTTTCACTGCTTGAACCTTTTTCTTCTTGATATGTCCTTCTATGTCTAGAGTTTGAGGAGTGATAATTTCTTCCGATCCTTTACAAGGTATGGTCAGATTCATTTCTTGATGCTCGATGTGATCTTCCATCTTGATAGTTTGAGGAGTGGTAATTTCGACCAATGAATTACAAGATATGGTTGGATTCATTTCTTCTTTCTCGATGTGATCTTTCACTTCTTGCACCTTTTTCTTCTTGATATGTCCTTCTATCTTGAGCGTTTGAGGAGTGGTAATGCTTTCCAATGCTTTACAAGATATGGTCTGATTCATTTCTTCTTTCTCTGGGGTGGGGTCCTGGCCTATATCCTCTTCTTTTGATGTTTCTTGATCCTTTTCTTATTCCTCTTCATACTCTATGTAAAATAATTTCTTCTCAACACACCTATGACCTTTAGTGCATTTGCTATCACAATTGTAACAAAGCCCTTTTTCTCTTTTTTCTTCCAATTGTTGTGGTGTAACCCTTATAGGTTGTGGAAGGCTAGGAGAAACAACACTTCCATCTTCATAGATGTGAGGGGTAGAATTCATTGTTGCCATAATTTTACTTTCTAGTATGTCACAAAGCCCTTTTACTCTTTCCAATTGTTGAGGTGTTTCTCTAAAGAGGGTGTTGCTCTTTGTATCCTCATAATGTGCTATCATTTCCTCTGTGAGAATTGACCACGTAACAAGTCGTTTACGAGAACAAAGCCCTTTATACCGTAAAAATTGATCTGGTTTTAAATATGAAGATGCAATACATACCTTTTGTAATAGTGGTACACCATGTAGATCAAATATTTCTCCATCTGACGTATCCAATTTACCGGATCCTTGCCATCAAACTTCCTCATCTTGCTTTTTCTTGATTTTAGGAGCTCAATCTTGAAATGACGGTAACTTTGTACTTTCAGATCTTTAAATTCTGAAACTATGACCTGTAGTAGCCCTTTGTGTCCTCTTTCGAATTCCACAAGTCTGACCCAAATTGGATTCTCCAAGGAAGAGTTATGTGAAATCTCCCACAGTGACTTGATTATAGACTAGTTCAGTAGATAAAACTTGTATGAAGTGCCACGTGTCACTGTTTCAACCTTTGACTCTGCAAAATATATAAATGAAAACTACAGTCCGTCCTGTTTCTGTACCTTCTTACGAAATTTCAATCCGATGCTCAGAAAGAAAGTTATGACGATTTTCCCCAGGTCACCTGTTTTGCGTGTAATTCAGGAGTCTGCAAAAAGGCCGACTTCCTCAGATCATATCTCCGAAAATATCCTGCTAAAAGCTCTGAAATTCGTATCCAAAGTTCAGTGCCAATTCTTCTCAAATGGGTTTTTTTTTCAACTTCTGAAACGTCACAGAAAAAAAGTTATAGCGAACATTCCACGATGACTTTTTTGGAGCAGCGAAACCCTAGAATCCAAAGCTCTGATACCAAATGTTATGAAACCAGCTCAAGAAAAGATAGAAAAGATAGATCAACGCCTTAGAATTCAGCCTCTTCGAGGGGGCAACCTCCTTTACATTACATAAATGAACAATTCTTCGATGATACAAATGAAAAGACCTCCTTTCTATATATAGGAGTCTAAGGGCTCATAACATAATTAGAGCCGACATAACAATAATAATGTAAGGGCACAATAATAACAATAGTGGGCTTCTATGGGGCACAATAGTAACAATATGGGCACTAAATGGGTACATCAATATAATAAGGGGGTTGTACTAATAACAATAAGGGGTTACACTAGTAGTATAGGGGTCTAACATAAGCTCTGTTATGAATTATTGGATTTTGTACTGCTGTATAAATATTTTTGAAATCTGCATCATCTTAATACATTTCAACCATTTCTTCAAATCCTACAACACCAACTTTTAGTTCTTGCACAATGAAATTTACCCTACTTAAAGCATCATCAACATTGTTCAACTTACCACTTGTGTGTTTTATCACAAAACTAAAGCTTTGCAAAAACTCTACCCGCTTGGCATGTTTCTGGTTCAATTTTTGCTGGTTGTTTATGAATTGTAATGCATGATTGTCAAAATACAATATAAACTCCTTTGGTAGCAAATAATGTCTCCATTTTTTTAAGGCTTGTACAATAGCATACAATTCTTTATCATAAGAAGAATACTTCTTCTTAGCTTCATTTAATTTCTCACTAAAGTATGCTATTGGTCTTTATTCTTGACTCAAAACTGCTCCAATTGCAACTCCACTAGCATTTGTTTCAGCTTAAAATACTTTTTCAAAATCAAGTAAAGCCAAAATTGGTTTCTCTGTGATTTTCCTCTTCAGCAACTTAAAATTCCTGTCTGCTGCTTCTGTCCACTTGAATGGTTGATTAGTCTCCTCGATTGTTTCAAGAATTGGTGCACAAATCTGATTAAAACCTCTAATAAATTTCCTATAAAAACTTGCAAGACCATGAAAAATTCTTACCTTAAGTATATTCCTTGGAAAGGCCAGTTCCAAATTGCTTAGACTTTCTCTAGATCCATTTTCAACCCTTCTTTAGAAACTACAGATCCTAAGTAAATTAATTCTTCTTTCATGAAACTACATTTCATTAGATTTATCAGTAGTTTCTCTTTTTCCATAGTTCTTAAAACCAATTTAAGATGCTCTATATGTTCTTCTTTACTTCTACTGAAAACTAGAATGTCATCAGGATAAACAATAACAAACTTGCCCGCATATTCCTTCAATATTTCATTCATCAATCTCATGAACGTGTTAGGTGCATTAGTGAGTTCAAAAGGCATCACTAACCAGTCATACAACCCACTGTTTGTTTTAAATGCAGTCTTCCATTCATCTCTTTCTCTAATTCTTAATTGGTTCTCTAGTCTCTTTCTCTGCCTTAAGCAACGCTAATTTCAACAAAAGGGATTCTCCTACTTCAGGGGATTCTTCCTTTTCTGTAATTTGAGGTGTTTCTTCCTTTTCCTCAGCCACAGTCACATTCCTCTGACGTGTTGTTCTATTATGAGGATAGTCCCATGATCCATGTCCCCATTCTCCACATGTGTAACACCGAATATCTCTTCCTCGACCTTTTCCTCTGGGTGCAAATATTCCTCTATTAAAATATGCCCTCTATGGTGTTCTACTACTTGAACTTTCTGCTTCACTCTGATGTTGCTAAAACCTTGGTTTCGTAGTTCCTCTACCTCTTGCTCAAATTTTCCCTCTATTCCTCTGATTTTGTTTCCTCAACATCTTCTCTTCTACCTTCAAACCTACGTGATAGGCATCTTCAATGGTCTTCAAACTCAAAATCTTATCTCATCATGTATGTCATATCTTAAGCCATTGATATATCTGGCTACCTTCTCCATGTCATCCTCTGCATGCCCTGCTCTAATACTCAATCTATAAAACTCTTTTGTATATTCCTTTAACATACATTCCTTTTTGCCTTAAATTATGTAACTGTTTTAAAAGATTTAACTGATAATCTTTTGGCATAAATTTAGCTTTCATTTTACTCACCATTTTTTCCCATTTCTTGATCTTGGACTTTCCTTTTCTTGTTCTAGATGTTTGTAGTTCATCCCACCAAATAGTTGCATGACCCTTCAATCTGGTAACTACAAATTTCACCTTCTTTTTGTCATCAACCTCCTCATAGTCAAAATATTTGTCCAATGAACTGATCCAATCCATTAGCTCATCTACATTAAGACTCCCTTCATACACAGGAATTTCCACCTTTGGTTTTCCCCCTTCTTTAGCCAACATCTTGATAACTTTGGTAGTTTCATTTTCCTCCTCTTCTTATTCCTCAGAAGGTTCTTTTGCAGCATTGGCAACTCCTTCATCAGGTGTTCTCCTTTGAGCAATCTCCATTGTGTCCATCCTTGTACGCAAACTCTGGATGTCCTCTAGCAGAACTGCATTTGCTTTAGGTCTTCCTCGACCTATGCCAACTCCCCTCTTCGGCGGCATGTTTAATGCATTCAAACTCATTCTCTATTCTCTGATACCAAAATGACGCAGGAGGATGATCAAACTAAGGTGGTAGTCTTAAAAATAGACTATTGGTTACTTTATAACCAATCAGACACGTTCAAGCAGATTCTATACGTGGCTTACTTTATCCTGAGGGTCCAACTTTTCCCCTAAACACGTTGGTCCCATGTTGACTTTCCCTTTTTAAACAGGTGCTTCACTCTACATTGTTGATCTCCTCTCTCTAGATCTAATGGTCATCACTCACCCCGATCAACAAAACAATTCGGTGATCACTCTATGCCATTGATCTCCTCTCTCTAGATCTAATGGTCATCACTCACCTCGATTAACAAAACAATCCGATGATCCTCCACCATTGATCAAAGCACACTTGATCCAATGGTTAATAGCAATATTAGGTGAGCCACTTGCACTGGGATTACCTGCCCGATAAAGCGGTTTTCTCTCTCCAACTAAGTGCTACATTTCAATTGGTTAATGGAATATAGTGACCACCTCGAATTACCACTTACTGCTTTTTCTTCGCCTGATAACCACCTTCGCTAATAAAACCTGCTTTTCCAATACAACCCATGTGCATTAAATCAAACTTAAATAAAGAGCTTAATAAATGTTCTAGTGCTTAATTCCAAGATTACCCATTAACGCTAAATGACCGTGATTAATGATAAACACATAAACACTGAGATTTACAATTAAAGTGTGAAAACAGAGAAAATACCTAGTTAAGTTCAGAATGTGGATACACAGAGGTAAACGCGAGTCTACACTAGGATTAACACATAGATGCACACTGAATCAATTTCTTCAATATAATAGAAGTTACAGAGTCTTGGCCCTCTCGGCTCAATTACAACAATTTATTTGACCTTTGTATCAATCTCAAAACCCTATCTATCACTCAAACTCTCGCCTCTCACTCAATTCTCAATCATCTGAGCTAATTCCTTTTCATTACATTTTCTTCTCTTTTATGAGTCAAATCCTATTCTAACTGCACTAACAACTCAATCTCTATTTTAATCAATCTAACAATTAAATCTCTATTTTTAAGCTCTATTACACACCTATGCTAACAACTTATCCCTTAGTATAAAATAATATAATTTTCTAATTATTACAATAATGAAGTAAATATCATTTTCAAGAGATCCAACCCTCTCTACCAAAACTAACTTTTGACTAGTCAAGTCAATGAAATTCAACTCATTTAGCCACAACATGTGAACAAACCATGACATTGTTGGCTAAGTGCAAATGCTCCTGCATCAATAACTAAGTTGGAGACAAATCTTAACCCTTGATCCGTAAATACTACTATGAATATTTCAACATATTCCATAGATGTTAAGTCTTTATCTTACACCTAATAATCACGGATAATTAAATTAAAATTGTGGTAGACTTATTATGAAATTATGAGTTTAGGCCACCTAATCTTATAATATTTTCTATACAATTATACTATCATAATCTTAATTAATAAAATAAATCAATTGAAAAAATATTTGAACTAGTATAATCTGATAATGATCATCCCCTTTTCTTTGATCCTCATTCCATAGTGAAACAGGTTGTTGGGCAGTTCCTAAAACACCATGGATGGAAAGGATCTGCCATCTCTGTGAGAATAGGAACATCGAGGATGAAAACCACTTTCTCTTAGAGTGCCCCGTGTACAACCACATTAGATCTCAGTTTCATAATCTTTGTCGCAATACTGACCTTCCTAGCCTTTTACGATGTCAAAATTATAGTCAACTCGGGAGGCTTCTCTCCAAGCTTTTTGAGCATAGGAATAAAATCATAAATCAAACAAAATAATTTGTTTTTTTAGGTCCGATAGGCCAAAGTTGGGTCTCAGTGGATGTTAACCACCATCATCATCATCATCATCATCATCATCTTAATTGAAAAAAATCAATTGAAAAAACATTTATACTACTATAATATTTTATTTTATTTATCCTTTTTATTCATATCATTGTACCATGTAATTACATAAACTAAAATTCTAACAAAATGGACTCTCAACCACTACTATGTTATCATATCCATTGTATCTCCATTACCCATACTGTAAATATTAAGCACTATGCACTAAGTTTCATCTTGTCAGTTGATTATTACTTTATTATTATCAAATAGACAAAATGAAAAGGCACTATACAAATTATTGAGATAGTAGACTATATATTAAATTAATAATTGCGAAACTAAAAATATTGATTCAGTGCCTTTTCATCTTGTCATCCTATAATAAAGTATTATTCCATGGACAAAATAAAAAGCAAATTATAAAGTTAGTAGACTATACATTAAATTAATAATTGAGAAACTTAAAATAATACTCAGCACTATGCATTAAATTTCATCTTGTCCATTGAATATTACTTTATTATTATCAAATAGACAAAATGAAAAGATATTGTACAAATTATTGAGTTAGTAGACTCTACATTAATTTAATAATTGAGACACTGAAAATATCAATTATGTGTCTTTTCATCTTGTCATCCTATAATAAAGTATTATTCCATGGACAAAATAAAAGACAAATTATTAAGTTAGTAGACTATACATTAAATTAATAATTGAGAAACTGAAAATAATATTAACCACTATGCATTAAGTTTCATCTTGTCCATTGAATATTACTTTATTAATATCAAATAGACAAAATGAAAAGAACTGTACAAAATGAAAAGAAATTAAATTAATAATTGAGAAACTGAAAATATTGATTCAGTATCTTTTCAGCGTGTCATCCTATAATAAAGTATTATTCCATGGACAAAATAAAAAGCAAATTATTAAGTTAGTAGATTATACATTAGATTATAGATGATATTGTCGATTGAATCGAGAGTAGCGCTGTGCAGTTTTCATTGATATCAAAATCATTTCACTTTTCAACGAAGGGAATCTTTCACAAATCTGATGAATTTTTAGCAGTAGAATATTTTAATTAAAAGATTTAATTTTGTATTGGAAAATAAAGTTATTATTATGTATGTTGAATTTTTTTTTTGCATATTTAAATTCATCCGCTCACCATTCCTGAACTTGTTTATCGATGTGCTGATGATCATATAGTATATATCAATTAACGAATAACATAAATTAATTATTAGTGATTCTTTCGCTGATAATTGATTATAATTTTTCAATTTAATTTATTAAATTATTATTTTTTAATATTTTAGTTGATTGTTAAATCACTATATATAGATACAAAAACCTTATATATATAGGTGCAGTTTTCTCGAATGGGTTTTAGGTGTAAGTCAAGACCTCAATTAGGTTAGAAAGATTTTTTTTCCAAATATACGTGACAACTAAGATTCACATGTATTTGCATTTACATGTATCAGCGAGGGGAACATTGGAAGGAATTCACTTTCATAGATTATACAAAATGCAACCATATTCCTTTTAATTCCACAAACTACTAAATGTGACAGAAGGAAGAAGATGAGGAATTTGGGGCACTACTTTGCCATCGGCGGTAGAATTCAAAAAGAAAAGAGTTGAAGAGGTAATGGTTCTCAATAGAATTCTACACTGAGAGTTGTACCCAATATGGAAATGGAGATGTCATTCTATGATTTCTACTTATAATTAAGATTAACTTTAACTATTGCAACCATTTTCCTAAACAGTTTCAACATCTACTTACCCAATAGACAACTTGATTAACAATTAAAGTTCCAGACTAATCAATTTTACCATGAAATTTTAATAATATCTAATCTAAATGTTATACTATGTCTCAATTTTTGTTTAGTATTTTTATTGATTTTGAAAAAACAAGTATTATATCATAGTTTAATTAGAATAAATATAATGAATAGTCAAATATAATATGATTATGTATACTTTGTCAAAAGATAATTACTTAGAATTAAAGAAAAAAGATTTAAATTATATGAATAATCATCAATTAAATGTTAAATGTATTCATGCTATTTATAACTAGCAATTGCACCAAATGTTCTAAAGGAAATCGTGTCAGGTATAAATGCAAAAAGAATGTTAAATATTCCATGCGATTTATAACTAGCAACTACACTAATGTTGTAAAGGAAACCGCATAAGGCATAAATTCAAGAAGAATAGTGACATACAAAAAATCGTTGAAAATAAAAATTAGTAAACAAAATATCATTCAAAGCTAGAAGATAAAGAGAAATCACTTACAATATGCCAAATTGAGAGATTTTATAAGCTTTCCAATATAGATTGCCTCTTAATCTTTAAAGATGGTCTTTCATGGTGTACAATCAATGTTGTTTTAGATTTTAATGATTAGAACATTGTAATCATAATTCTATAAATTTATTGCAAGAATATTCTATTAATTGTAATCATAATTTTATAAATTTATTGCATAAATATTCTATTCATTATTATAGAGTAATCTAAGATATTTGAAATTTTGGAAAGTGAAAATCAATTACTATATATAGTGATGGTTGTACTTTTTTATAAATTTCAATCAATCAAGAGATAGTTACTCCCAATATGAAAATGGAGATTCCAATTGTATGATTTCATATCTATACCCTTCCTCGACACATAGAATTACACATGAGATGGAAATGATATATTATCTGATATCTATGAAAATGAAAATCATTAATTTTATAATATATAGTGATTGTTGCACCTTTTCTGAATTTCATTATAAATGCCAATCAATCAATTGATATTTACACCCAATATGGAAATGAAGATTCTAATATCATATTGGATAGATACCCTTTCTTC
The DNA here is from genome assembly GCA_000404065.3 of Pinus taeda. Taxonomy (NCBI): domain Eukaryota; kingdom Viridiplantae; phylum Streptophyta; class Pinopsida; order Pinales; family Pinaceae; genus Pinus; species Pinus taeda. Next base: position 68,881 of record APFE030497805.1, on the reverse strand, counting down.
CACATTAAGTGTTGCACCCAATGTTCAGATCTATTATGTAAAGTAATGATGCATATAATGTATAAACGATTTTCGTTTTACCAAACAAATTTATATAACGGGTGTTTAATCAAAGTTAACATTGTTGAATGACTTTGGACTATAAATAGAGATAGTTATATGAAGTTGGAATTACAAATTGATTTATGATCTAAGCACTTACAGTTGAGTAGTCAAAATTAGACATCTAGATCTTCTAGCTTGATTCAAAGATGAGTATTGTGTCGTTTTAATAGTTGGTTTCCCTCTTAATATTCAACTTGCTTTTCATTATAAGTATTATGTTTGATTTTTTATGTAATTGATTATAGTTGTGGTAATAAATTGAATGGTACATTGATGTTTTTAATTCACCACTGTTATATGTTGTTACAATCACTTTAACCTCAACATAATATGGTCACAATTAATGTAAAATTATTATTATAAAATATTATTATTATATAATATATAATATTATTATTGATAATTACAAAATATATTATTATTATTATTATTATTACTATTATTATATTATTATTATATATTATTTATATTATTATAATTACTCTACAGCTTAATAATATTATATTTTCATAATAATATTATTCCAATGCCACTTAGTTTGTAGAATAAAAACTCTAATACATAATAAAAAATAGATATAGAGTTGTAAGCTAGAGAATTACCTTCTCAAGCAATATATATAGAGCTATAAGCTAGAAAATTACCTTCTCAAGAAATGTAGACACTGTAATAAGCTAGAGCATTGCTTTCTCAAACAAATAGAAAATGCAATAAATCAATCTGTTGACGTATCAAATTCTCACAATCTCATCTTATGAAGCTCAAGATGTAAGTAGTTCATTCATCTGAGCCGGCAACTGGGCAACTCTTCCCCCCCTCTTTAGATATGTATGAATGCATATGCCTTATTATTGCAATGCATATAAGTGAATAAGTTATTATAGGTATTATCTCCACTTCTTAATTCTAAATAATCAAATGTGGTTTGAACACAAAAGTATTCAACAATTGCATGTAAAAATAGGCAATTGCTCAACTACAATCAATGAGGCTTTAGAGGAATTACTAACACAAACGAGAATAATTTTTCTAGCAATTGGAATAATCAACAATCACATGTAAAAATAGTTCGTCACGCATCTTTCACAAACAAAACATGAATTATAATAATAAATATATCACTCACCAATCACAAACATTATTTCTCAAAACATGATGAAATGTCAACGTGTAAAATAATTGTGAAAATCTTAATTATTATTTTGAAATTTTATATTGAAAACCTTTATCAGTTCTTGACTTTTCTTCATCTTTCAAGGATGGAGTGGGTTATTTGCCTTGGTGAATTTGGAAATCATCAATTCATAGTCAAAATATGCCCCTCAAACCCACCAACTATCCAAAAACATGCTTTGATGCCACTATAACATTCCCAAACTAAGATTCAAGAAATATTATAATATTCCAAACAAATTCAGTCAAATGTTTCCAAAAATATTTGAAAATTTCTTTGCAACTTTCTACAAACATTTTTTGTCCATATTCTCAAAAATACTTTCAGTAGATAACACAAAAGTTTTGTTCAACAACTTGATAACACACTTTGAAGAAAATATTCAATGAATAACTGAGGCAAAAATCTTATGTTTAATTGAGAGAAAAAATCATTGTTTATAATGTCATTTAAGAAAAACACCTAGGAACAAGCTCCATGCTAATACGGATGATAAAATTTAATGTTGATGACTTGGTAATTAATCTTTTAATAATCAAGGTCATTCAATCTCCTGGAGAGTAAATTTTGTTGTCCCAAAATAGGCTACTACAAGACTCAATTTACAAACATAATTCAAACTGGTCTGAATGTAAAAGGAGCATGACCTTAAGATAATTATAAGACCACTCGAGTTATATAAAATTATCATCTAAATGTTAGTTGTAAAGTGGTTGTAAATGCATGACAAAGAGGTCCTTCTCCTTTGAAAAACACAACCTATTTAGATGAATGATGCTTAAGAATTTGGTATAGGGAACTTGGTCACAAATATTAAAGAACAAGACCCTTCCTCTAACAAAATAACCTCTGAAATATTCTTACATAATTTCTACACGAATTCTGGTGCATAAGGATCTACTCGCCCTCTAGAAAAAATATGGTGTTGGTGGCTTATGAAATTTGGCCTCCTCTCACAAATGGTTTGGCCTTCTTCCTTATAGACTCTTTGTCACAAGATAAATGAAAATCCTCCTCCTCCTTGGTATTTAAATTCTAAAAGTGATTTCCAACAATCTAAATGTTGTGATGCAAAGGAGAAATTCAATTCATCCCTTGGAAGTTTGATAAGCTTAGTACCATAAAAAAATACAATTCAACCCTCCTTGTGATCAAGAATTCAACCCTTGGAAGATTTGACCAATGGTCTGATATCTAGAAATCTGAACTTGGCACCATAAAAAAATAATCATCCAATCCTTTGTGATGATAGGAACTATAATTCAAACTCCTCTATAATAATCATTATATGTCCTCTCTCACATTCATTCTCCAATTATGAGTGCAAACAACCAACGCAAACACCTTTTTATGAAATGGAATATTAAGGAAGAATGCTTGTATTGAGAACCTCTGCTCGAGCATTGAAGCTCGATCTTATTCACAAATGAATTTCAAAATCCATTGAGACAATAAAATTTTTGTTTCCATGCAAACTGAAAGAGTTGAAGAATTCCTACAACAACATTATTAAATCTTCAGAAACAAGCACTGCGAAAAGATACGACTAGGGTGGCATTATTGTCCACTAAAGAAGCAAAAATGCTAGCTAGGGTGTAAAGAGATCCACCAAAACTAGGGTGAGGATTTCACTTGAAACCTTCACGACTAAAACTTGCTTGAGTTTCTCTTCAATAACAATGAGATATGATCAAATAGGATGAATATTAAAATGATCCCCATCCTCCTTTTATAATATGTCAATGATTTCTCCTCCAAGCTTCTAGACTCCTTCTTAATATTATTTGATTGGTGGGGGCCACTATCGACTGACTTTTTGCCACCTTTTCTAATAAAATGATATTTTTTGCCCCTTTTATAATAAAACACTATTTTCCACCATTTTATAATAAAATAATTTTTTTTGCCAATATAATAGTTGCCTCTCTTTTCTAATAAAAATAATATCAACTCCATTTTAATTAATATCTTCAAAATCAGAAAAAATCCTTAGTAAGTTACACATTCACAAATTCAAGGACATTACAGGTGTTGAGAGGTGTTGTTACTACTAAAAATGAGGCTATGAATTTCCTTAGGTACTATCTCAACCCAATGGAACTCCTAACCTCAAAAACATTAGTAGACACCATCCATTTCATGATGGCCTCCATCTTGGCAGGATCTATCGTAAGCTCTCCTACACCTATCAAATACCCCAAATACAAAAAATATTACTGTCCAAACTCAAAATTCTTGATAATTTGTATTAGTTGGTGCTTCTGTGTCAAATTTTATATGTACTCCTCCTAGGGAGCATTGTATACCAATATATCATAAAAATAGGAAATAACAAATGAATTTGTAATTGGGCACAACACATCATTCATTAATCACATAAACATAAATGGTGCATTGCATAGGCCAAATGGCATGACTAACCACACATACAAAACATTCTTGGTTTTAAAGGTGGTCTTCCAGGTATATTCTTCTTTGACTCAAACCCGATGGTATCCAGACTTTAAAGTCCATCTTAGTGAAGTATTTTTCTTCTTGTAACTGATCCAATGGATCATCTTTTTTAGGAAGGGAGTACTTGTTATTGAGTATGATATTGTTCAATTCCTTGTAATCTATACACATTTTCCAAGTCCCAAACTTCTTTGGCACAATGACGATGGGTGACCCACATGGTGATGTACTTAGAAAAATGACACCTTGTTCCAGTAGCTGCTACAATTGTTTCTTCACTTCACTTTTCTATAAACTTACTATTTGTACAACCCACTGTTTGGAAATGGGGGGTTTGGCAACAAATATATCTCATGCTCTACTTCCCTCATAGGTTGTAACCCTTGAGGCTCCTATAACACGTCCCTATATGCATGTAGAAACTCTTCTAGTTGTTGTTTCTTAGTACACCCCTCCAAGGGCTCCCCGCCTCTTACTAATTCCTCTACAGACTATTTTTCACTTAAAAACAATAAAACACACTTTATGCTAGAACTGGCCAATTTCTCAGGTTGGTTGACACTTATCAGTGAAATTTTTTACTTTACTTTGTGGATGTTGATGGTGAATTATTTTCCATCCTTTATGAGTTGATATTGGTTGGATCTCTGTAGTGACCAATCCAGTGGTCTAGATTAGACTAAATATAATGGAAACCAAGGTAGGTAAACTTAGAGGCACGTGTCTAAAGTCTATAGACCTAAAAGGGTCTCATCTACCTAACTATGTGTCTACTATGACAGGCTACAACACTCTTTTACAAGAGATTGGAACATGTTTCCTTTCACAATTTAAACACTCAGATCATCTAATTTAATTAACTGTTCTAAAAATAGGGTGCTACTAGTCTAAGTTCTTAATCCTCTTACACGGATATCATGCACAAAAACTCTTCCTCGGCAACACACTAAGCATCCTAAAAATCAAGTTCATGAAAATCAAAAACTCTTTTAAGCATGCTGAAATTCAAATGCATGAAAACAGAGTCATAGAAATACTTTTAAATTTCAATGGTCGATTAAATATTTTACAAGATCTTGTTCAATAATCTAGCAATTGAATTTTCATGCTATCACCATGAATCATCAAATAGCAATCGCAAGAACTTCTGATCGAATTAATTAATTCACAAGCAAAGAAATGGAATCAAACGCTATTCATATCTGAAGTTTAAATGCTATGAAAATGAAATGAAAGTATACGAGTGCCCACGTAGGGCTCGTCCACACGTTGATGGTACACTTAGAAAACATCAGATGATGAAACCGTTAACACATAAAACACTGTAATGATGAAACGCTACCTGTGATTAAAGTCTGGAAATCAATTACATGCAAGAACAGAGTTCTGGTAACAATTACAATAAGAGACACAGTGTTCAGTCTGCTTAATGTCTTATCTTGCGTTCACTAACATTCCTTAAAGTCTATAATCGAATGTACATACATTATCATGCAGATGTTTATGCTTTTACAATCAAAAAGGCGATTTTTGTTTTTTTTCTAATCTTAACTGATTTCCAAGACAAAACGAAATCAGTTTAGGTAACTTTGGCTTTTTGCTGCTTTTGTGACCAAAAAGGCTGGGTTTGACCAGCATTGACCATGTATCCAGGAGCTTTAGATTCGTTGTTGAATAGATCTTTCACCATGTATGTACATCCTAGATCACATCCCTATCCTTTGTTTTGATTTTCCTGCCATGCCACGTGTCACAACATAAACCAATTACAGGAAGTCATGACATCCCGTAATTTTGTTGAAAATTTCTAATTTTTAACATAAAAATTCACAAATTAAATTTAATGTAAAATAAAAACTATAATGGTTAATTGATCAATTTCAATGGACTATGAGGGGTCTATGGGAGAAAATGATAGATGAATGATGGATTTTTAGAAGAAAAGGATGGCAATGAAATGGTACCAACAATCTCCACATGAATATTGAATCTCATATATACATGTTGGGACTCTGAAACATGACTCCACATACATCAAGGGGAACAATATCTAATTCTACTTCATCAATATAATCAACATTAATAACAAATCTAATTTAGCACTATTTTTTTTACCTTCAACTCTACATCTTTATTTACCCATACCAATGGATATGGACATGGGTGTTCATGAAATTTCAACCCCAACTTCTTGAACAACTCTACTACAATGAGATTCACCTACAATCTTGAGTCAAACATAACATAAATCTTTGTGTTATTGACCTATATCTTTATATGGAAGAGTTTGGTCATTTATTTCTCTTCTTGTTGCTAAAGGCTTCTCAAATTCACCTCCTTTTACACTAATGTATATATGATCTTCCTATCCATGTCTAAGCTACTTTCAACTTGGTTGCTTGAATTAGTGGCCATGAGATTCTTCTTCTTATTGTCTTTCATTTTGTTCTTAAGATTAAGCTCTAGATGCAAATTCCAATACTTCTCCTATATATGACTATCAATGTTGCAGTGGTTGATGTGATCTTTGCACTTGTGTGTCATGGGTACCTCTTTTTATATTTCCCCCTTATGATTATTCTTCCCTTCATTTTAAGCACATTGTTGGTCCTTCTACTTCAATCCACTTGATTTAACTTTCTTTTGGCTTATGTTCTCCAAGTATTGTGCCTATACGTATGCCTTGTCCATCGATATGGACTTGAAAAACATCACTTGGTTAAGAAAATGGCTATGTAGAGCCCCCAAATACTTGAGGAGTAAATTTGGGTTCTTTGGGGAGATACCTAGCATTATTGCCATCTTTTTTAACTTTGTGGTGTACTGCTGCATGCTTTGCCCCTACTTTTTCCTGAAGTAGTACCACAGATCCACTGGTCCTTTACATGCCTTATAGGGTAAAATTGTTACTTTATGATGGTTTTGAAGTCCTCCCACTTAGTCATTGGAGGCTCTCCCTCCAAACTCAAGGTCTTTATGTGGCTTTCCCACCAAGTTAGGGAATGGCACTCTAAATTCAGTCGCATAAATGGAATCTTTTCTTCCTCATCTATATGATGAACACTAAAATACACACCTTGTTGCTACAACCAGTGATTTAGCTTCAGAGTGTTGATCTCGCCTTTCTAGAAATTGATATAGACCTTCACTTCCATTTTGAATAGGGATTGTGAATGACTCATGGCACTTGAACTAGGTTGATCTGTTTTTGGGTCATTTCTTCGATTGGTTCATCATTTGTCCCTGATCACTTGATCTCCCCTTTGATTTTTCCTTTTCATTAGAATCCCAATCTTCTCCGAATATCTTAGGCTTATTTCTTAGGACCATCATATTCAGATTTAAATTATGATTTATATTCATGACTTGTTGTTCTAGCTACAAAAACCTCTCTCTCCTCTATAGGATCACAAGGGTTATTAATAGATTCATCGGCCATGATTAGGGTTTTAGGACTTTTGGCCTAGCTATTATAGATGCCCTAAAAATATCCATAATACACCCAAAGAAACCTTCTATGATACCAATATTATCTGTAAACTTCCACGGATATTTCACTGGACAATTTGTCACAACATATCAAATAACATTATAATAAAATTTTGAATTTCTACACTATCACAATTTTATTTCTCTTTACATTTATAGCTTTGTAGATTACTATTGATAACATATATATGTGAATTAAATTATGTATAAAATAGAGAAAAGTGAAATAAAATATCTCACACACATTTGACATAAGATACAACCTCTCAAATCCTTTCGAGAGAAAGACCCACTTGGAAGGTGAGGTTTCTCTGCTCTCTTTCTATGAATAGAAAATGTTTTTGAGTACAAAAAAGTATGACATATGGCCGGTGGGATACCACGGTGAAAAAATCATCTCTGTGTACTCTATCTCCTATATCCTATACCTCTCAACTATATTTCTTGACTATGGAACACATGCATTCAAAAGAATGGAATGCATTTTCCTCCTAGTGGTCTGATTATCACATAACCCAATAGCCTACTATTGGTTAGGTTTAACTACCTCAAATCTTAACCATAGTTACAATATAGATGCTTAAAGAGTATTATTCATTGTAATCACATCACTAGCCCATTTTTCATGAATATTGGGGGTTGATGTGGCATCTTCTCAAATTATCGCGATGAAAATCGGAAGGTCAACTTCTGAGTGGAAGAACTTTCACATAAGGGCTCTAATGGATGTGATTCTTACACTGTTGGAAATGTCTCTGTGTGTAGAATAGAGAAAAATGGTGTGGTGCTAAAGCGACAAAGTTTTACTCCCAAAAAATGTCATTTATTTCCTCAAAATGCTCCCAAAAGGTTTTAGATCCTGTTTTTCCAAACTAGATATCATAGGTTAAAATGGTCATGTGAGCTAATTCCTACACCTTTTCTACTTTGAAAACGTTGAGATAAATGACAAAAAATATAATGATCTAATCCAGATAAATTATGTGCACTTTTAAAGATAAAAATGCATATGTTTCTTTCCACATTATTTCGCCCACATGAAGATTCGACGAGCGCCCAACCTAAAATAACAAGAACATGTGCACTTCCAAAACGTTACACTAATGTGCTCTTATTGCACCACAATTGGGGACCATTTTTCTATGACTACCCATTCATATCTTAAATATCCCTCGCTATCCATACATTTGTATAATATTATCATAATTTTATTAAAATTTAATAATTTACAAAATTAAAAAAAAAAATTACTATATTCTTATAGTACTATCTTTTACCTACTAGCATATCATAATTTCATTAAAAAAAAAAACCATAAAAGGTTTAAATTACAATAATCTAATTGTATAATATTTCTTTTTACCTTCTCTTTACTTTAATCTTGTGATATTAATTCATTGCAATCTTTTATTTGAATAAACCACTCATCTTTTTCTTCATATAGTATTCTATCATAATTTTATTTAAAAAAAACATTAATAAAACATTTTAATTATGCAAATTTACAAATTAAACGAATGGTAAATACTTATAAACATCAATCCATGATAAGCATCGATGCACTTACCCTATTATAAATCTTAAATTGCCTATAAAAAAAAATAAAAATAATTGAACTATGGCAACCATATAAGTTAAATGGTTAGCAAACATTGATAAAAGTCCCTGATAAGCATCAATACACTTACCTACACACACACACACACACACACACACACACACACACACACACACACACATAAGTTGTGAGATGATAAGGAGTTAGAAGGAAGAAGGACGCTAAGGTATTATAAGAAGGTGATCAATCCCAATATTGCTAACCAGAGTTATCTATCTATCCTTATCATTACTAAGAAGAAAATGAATATTGTGAAGATAGGAACTAATTCTCATGAGCTTCAAAGTGAAAGTGGATGTTGGTCAACTCCAAAAACACCTTAGGATGAAAGAGTTTATCACCTTTTCCATACTAAGAGAGTTGAAGATGAAAACACTACTCTCTCTTGGATTGTCAGACTCTTACATTCCATCTCATTTCCAAAACCATTTCTACTCCACCAAACTTTGTGACTTGTTAAGTCAACAAATCTATAGTGATTTAGAAATGTTTCTTTACCTTCTTTTTTATCCTAGAAATAAAATATTAAAGATTTTAAATTAATTTTCTTACTTTTTTGAAGTCTAATAGACCATAGGTCTTAGTGGATGTTCATCCTCACATGATTATTAAAAAATTAAATAAAAATTAATATATAAGTTAAACATGTATACAATTTCAAAGAGATGTAACAATATTTTTAACCATGGAGATTCACTTCCACTTTACTATGAAATTTTTTAACTTCCAAATAGCTCTTGCTACACTACAATGGGTCAATACCATGGTTCATCAATACCACATGGCCAACATGACATTTGTTAATATAATGTTTTCTATAATTAATTAATTTAAGATAAGTTAATTATAAGAGCATAACTAATTTGAAGATAAATATTAACCCTTGATTTATGAGTATTATTGAATTTGGAACAAAAAAAACTATTGCAACACTAAGAATGTCTTACCAATGTACACATTTACTTGATTAACCATCTATAAAAACGTTATGGGTCAACTTTAACTTGATAAAAAAAAAAAGGGATTACACATCTTATTGTAAAATGGACCATTTTGCTAAATAAAATTTGCTTATATATTAATTTCCCCATCTAATGAGAATATGAACTTATTAGAATTGAAATTGAGAAAACAAAGGAATTACACATCTTATTGTAAAATGGACCATTTTGCTAAATAATGTTTTCTTATATATTAATTTCCGCATCTAATTAGAATATGAACTTATTAGAATTGGAATTAAGCCAAAAAAAAAAAAAAGAATCACACATCTTGTTGTAAAATAGACCATTTTGGTAAAATAAAATTTGCTTATATATTAATTTTAATTGGTGGGCAAGCGACCAGGTGGCAAGAATCTAATTTTTAAAATTTATTAAAAGTCAATACAACCTAACAAACTGTATAACACACTACAACCCCCTTGATAAGCATTAAGACTAAGCACCCTTGAGAATGAATCTAGGCTATCAATTAAATAAAATCTAGAATAATGATCTACCTAATAATTACGTTAATTAATTAAATTAAAATTGTGGAAGAGTTATTTTGAAATAGACACATCTATCATCTAATTATAACTTTATTTTAAATTATTATTATTGTTATTGTTACTAATTATAAAAAGAATTAATATATTAGTTAAACATATATACATTTTAAAAAACATGTAACAATATTCTTAACCATAGAGATTTAGGACCACTTTACCATAGAAATTCTTAATTGTAAATAACTCTTCTGACAATACCATGGCTTATCAATATGCATGTCTAACATTACATGTGTTGATATGACATTTTCTTTAATTAGTTAATTTGTCATAAATTAATTAAAAGAATATAATTAACTTGGAGATAAATCTTAGCCCCAGATCTGTGAATACTATTATGAATATTTCAACATATTCCATGAAGGTTAAATCTCTATCATAAATTTAATAATCACTGATAATTAAATTAAAATTGTAAAAAAATTATTATTAAATTCTTCATTTTCCACATAAAATTTATACTTTTTCTTACAAATTATACGTTCATAATCTAAATTAATAAAAAATTGTATAATAAAAATTATACCATTGTTTGTACAGGGAGTTCAAACACGAAAGCACCCGCTATTGGGGAAACACCCGCTTGCAGACTTCGCCAAACTTGACATCATATAATTTTGTCATACACCGGTTTACTTTACATAAAACCAGCTCATTACATCAAATTAATTTAAAAATAAAACAAAATAATTACGTTTCAAATTTTGTTTGTATTATGGTTACAATATGGTTATTTGGTATTAATTATTTTAAATTGTGAAATATGGTTGTTTAGTGTTAATGATTTAAACTTTTCAATATAATTTTTTAATTTTAACGATTTTGAATTAGATTATTTTCGTATGAAAATTTAAAATATTATATATTAATTCTTTAATGTGATTTTTTTTCATAATCATATGATATATGGTTTTCTTCCCATAAAAGTTGATAGATTATATTTTACATTTTGATTTTTCTTTTTATAGGTTATTTATTTTTGAGAAATTGAATTCGGATAATCCATAGTGTTCTTCATTATTTTTGTCGACGTTTCGAGCCTATACCAAGACTCATTCTCAGGACTGATATACAGAGAAGAGAAAAGCC
>APFE030497805.1:28935-57104 GCA_000404065.3 Pinus taeda | reverse complement strand
AATTAATTAATTTTATTATTTATTTATATTTCAACTAATAACTAAGGTTAAAATGAGAGCTTTATATTGTTGTATTTACTTAACAAAATTCATTTAAAAGTTTTTTAAGAGTCTTAGGTTTAAAGGAGAAGGTCTGATTTCATGAATACTTAGAGCCCTTTTCTATCAAGCAACTTAATATTATTGTTTATCAAAGAACCCATTAGATGAATTAAGACGCAAGGGTCCAGTTTTCTTAAAGACCTAAGGCATTAGGCTGGGCTAGGGAAAGATTGACAGGGAAAGAAAAGGGGAGGAAGGGGGAAGGTGGGGAAGGGAAATTTATTCAATGGGTGAGAGAAGAGGATTCCAGTTTTTACTGATTTCCAAGCCTCCGTCTCTATTAAGGTTACGGGGGTGTTTAATGATTTCAATGGCCTCACGCACTTTCCATTTGAAATGGTGTTTCTCATTTGCAATAACCTTAGTGTCCTCAAGGCATATATGGTGGTTAGTTTTACCAGCATCCTCAGCTAAAGCCGAAGAGCGTGTTCTTTCTTTACGGATATCAACACTATGCTCCTTTAGCCTAATCTTCACAGACCTGCCAGTTTCTCCTATATATTGTTCTCCACAAGAGTAGGTGATGATATATACACCTTTTTGCTGTAGCTGTTCCTGGCTGTCCTTTACAGATTTCATTTTTTGTTTGATAGTTGATAAAGGCTTGAATGAAGTTATGACATCCTTCTTTTTGAGAACTTTGGCTAGTTTATCAGTGACACCTTGAATGTATGGGAGGTAGGCATTAGAAGTCATGGGGTTAATTAATTTGTTTGTATTGTTTCCTGACTTGGCTTTTTGAATGGATTTGTAGATTCTTTTATTATTGTATCCTAAGTTGGAAAAATTTCTTTTAAGGTAAGCAATCTCTTCTTCAGCGTGGTTCTCATCTGAGATTCTACAAGCTCTAGTGAAGAGGGTTTGTAGTACACCCATGTTTTGGGCTGGATGGTGATGCGAATCAGCATGGAGGTAGTTATCCATATGCGCCTTTTTCCTAAATACTTTATGACCTATGGAACCATCCTCCTTTCTTATCAGGAGAATGTCCAGGAAAGGTATGCAATTATTCTCCTCCATCTCCATTGTGAACTTAATGTCATTCGATATGCTATTAAGATGGTTCAAAAAGTTCTTAAGTTCATTATCACCATGAGGCCAATTGACGCTAGTGTCATCCACAAACTTGACCCAGAACTTAGGTTTTAAAGGGTAAGAATCAAGAGCTTTTTTCTCAAATTTTTCCATGTAGAGGTTAGCTACAATCGGTGAAAGAGGTGATCCCATCACAACACCTGAAGTTTGTTCAAATATCTCACCTTGGAAGGAGAAGAAGGTAGAGCGAAGACAAACTTCAGCTAATTTTGCAGTTTGGGGGTCGGCTACTTCTTTAACTACTTGAATAGCTTCATTTAGGGGTATCTTGGTGAAGAGTTGGACTACGTCAAAACTAACAATTTTGTCTCCTGGGTCTAATTTTGTATCCTTAATGAATTTGACAAATTGATTGGAATCCTTAATGTAAGAGCTAGTTTTGCCAACTAGCGGAGTTAAGATGCTAGCGACATATTTTGCTAATTCATAAGTGGGAGAACCTATAGTGTTCACTATAGGTCTTAAGGGAACATCTTTTTTATGCACTTTAGGGGCTCCATAGATCCGAGGTGTGATTTCACTATTTGGGGTGAGGCGCTTTTTTAGTTTATCGTCTAGATTGGTTTCTTTAATAGCCTTCTTTACTAATCTTGTAATTTTAGAGATGGGGTTTGTCTCCAGCTTTTTGTAGCTCCCACTATTGTATAAGTGGTCTTTCATCTTGTTAACATAATCGTCATAATTCATAATAACTGTGGCACCACCCTTGTCAGCTTTGAGAATGACAATGTCATTATTATTCCTTAGGCTTCTTATGGCTTTGAGTTGTTCAGGTTTCAGGTTTCTGTTAGGTGGTTTGGCCTTTCTTAAGATGACTGCGCATTCCTATCTAATGAGTTCTTTATCATTATCACTAAGAGTCTTGATCCCATCTTCTAGGCTGCAAATAATTTCTTCATTAGGGATTTTGTTAGGGGCTAAGGTGAAATTCAGTCCTTTTTCCAAGACCTCAGCTTCTTCTTTTTTTAATTCATAGGTAGAGATATTAACTACTTTTTTGTTGATTGTTTTGGTATCCATGTTATCCCCTATGGTGTTGGATTTTGTTGCATAGTTTTCAGCGTAGTTTTTCTTTTCGTTATGGTCTTTATTGTTATTATCTTTCCTATTTTTATACTTTAATTTATTACCTACTAGATTATTCCTTATTCTTGAATTTATAAAATCCAGATTATTGCGAAATAGTAGGTTATTAGTTGCGTACCTGGGTTTTGCTGCGTACGAAGAGCTGGTTGCCTCAGATGCTACGTTTTCAAGTTCCTAGATGACTTCAACGTTAGAGTGGTGGCTGCGCAGTCTGTTAATGCTCTGGGGACTGCGTAGTTTATTTGTGATGCTGGAAATTGTGTTTCTGGGAACTGCCACGTGCCAAGAGCTGGCTGCCTAAGATGTAAGGTCCGGGTTGATTCTTACCCTTTAAAACCTAAGTTCTGTGTCAGGTTTGTGGATGACACCAGCATCAATTGGCCTCATGGTGATAATGAACTTAAGAACTTTTTGAACCATCTTAATAGCATATCGAATGACATTAAGTTCACAATGGAGATGGAGGAGAATAATTGCATACCTTTCCTGGACATTCTCCTGATAAGAAAGGAGGATTGTTCCATAGGTCATAAAGTATTCAGGAAAAAGGCGCATATGGATAACTACTTCCATGCCGATTCGCATGACCATCCAGCCCAAAAGATGGGTGTACTATAAACCCCCTTCACTAGAGCTTGTAGAATCTCAGATGAGAACCACGCTGAAGAAGAGATTGCTTACCTTAAAAGAAAGTTTGCCAACTTAGATACAATAATAAAAGAATCTACAAAGCCATTCAGAAAGCCAAGTCAGGAAACAATACAAACAAATCAATTAACCCCATGACTTCTAATTCCTACCTCCCATACATTCAAGGTGTCACTGATAAACTAGCCAAAGTTCTCAAAAAGAAGGATGTCATAACTTCATTCAAGCCTTTATCAACTATCAAACAAAAAATGAAATCTATAAAGGACAGCCACGAATAGCTACAGCAAAAAGGTGTATATATCATCACCTGCTCTTGTGGAGAACAATATATAGGAGAAACTGGCAGGTCTGTGAAGATTAGGCTCAAGGAGCATAGTGCTGATATCCATAAAGAAAGAACACACTCTTCGGCTTTAGCTGAGCATGCTGGTAAAACTAACCACCATATATTCCTTGAGGACACTAAGGTTATTGCAAATGAGAAACACCATTTCAAACGGAAAGTACGGGAGGCCATTGAAATCATTAAACACCCTCATAACCTTAATAGAGATGGAGGCTTGGAAATCAGTAAAAACTGGAATCCTCTTCTCACCCATTGAATAAATTTCCCTTCCCCACCCTCCCCCTTCCTCCCCTCTTCTTTCCCTGTTAATCTTTCCCTAGCCTAGCCTAATGCCTTAGGTCTTTAAGAAAATTGGACCCTTGCGTCTTAATTCATCTAATGGGTTCTTTGATAAACAATAATATTAAGCTGCTTGATAGAAAAGGGCTCTAAGTATTCATGAAATCAGACCTTCTCCTTTAAACCTAAGACTCTTAAAAAACTTTTAAATGAATTTTGTTAAGTAAATACAACAATATAAAGCTCTCATTTTAACCTTAGTTATTAGTTGAAATATAAATAAATAATAAAATTAATTAATTAATTAATTAATGGATTAATATAATGCTATTAATTCAAATATAAAAATTAAATGAAATAATAAAGATATGCATATATATGTAAATCTATGAAAATAGCAATTATATTAATTAATAATATAGTAATTAGTAATAACATAAAATGATTATATAAATTAAATATATAACAATATAAAGAACCAATCCCACATTATGAATACTTATATGGTTATAAAAATTAAAATTTATATAGAAAGTCAGTAACAATAGTAATTAATTATGGAATAAATAATGAATGAATATAATAGATTAATACAATTATAAAAATAAATAAAATTATACAATTATAAGAATTAAATATAATAAAATATTGAAATATACACTTAAATTAATTATTAAATATAAATAAAATCAAATGAAATCAATACAATTATAAAAATTGAATATAATAAAAATAAATAATATATTTTATATATATATATATATATTATATATATATATAAATATATAAAGCTTTTAAAATAATTTCATTAACCATACAGAGTAAATAGAAAATAAAAATAATACAATAATTAATATATATATATATATTATATATATATATATATATATATATATAATATATATAATAGATATAGATATATGATATATTATATATATATCAAAGTTATAATCAATTAATGAATAAATAATAACCAACATAAATAAATAAATAAATATAATAACATAATGTCATGCATGTAATACATTCAAATACATATTATTATTAAATAAAGAAAATAGGAGTAATTATATAAAAAGGTCGTCTTATACTCAGCAGCCCTCCTTAACCCTATTTATCTCTCGCTTTTCTCTTCTCTGTATATCAGTCTTGAGGATGAGTCTTGGTATAGGCTCGAAACGTCGACAAAAATAATGAAGAACACTGTGGATTATCCGAATTCAATTTCTCAAAAACCATTCCACAGAAACCTACAAACTAAGGTTATTTATTACCAATGATTTCAAACTTTCTAATCATATTATTGTTGGAAGTAATGTTTCCATGTGTTTTAGGTTGTTGTGAGTTGTTATTATGAGTGCCTAGGTATGATTCTAGCAGTTATTTTGCTGTGTGTGTGAGTTTTCTGAGTCAAATCCACCTTCTTTGGATCTTATCATCTAGAAGTTGGTGATCTACAACTATATATGTGATTTATTGTGTGCTCAATAACAATCTAGTTTGTGATTTCTAATATGGTATCAAAGCCTCTTCTCGCTTGATTCCCCTACGGGAAGGCCAAGAAGATATAAGAGCTATGAGAATAATTGATAAGGTTAACGATAAATAGATGTGCCCCTGATGGGGTTGTACAAACTTTCAAATGCGGTCCTCGAGGTTTTCCCCCTCCACGACATGGCACACATGCTCATCTTAATGAGCAACTCCATCATTAGATCTTTCCACCTACAAGACAATCCAAAAAGTACTTCATTTATGTTATGAGGGCAAGTGGAATTCATTCTACAGTTGAAGTTCCGGGCAATGAATTTTGGGAGCAGGACACCTTGCAGAGAGAACACTAGGATTCATGGGTGCTCACTAGGAAAATGGATTGGTAGGTCTAGTGTAATGGAAGGTTGTTTTGCAATAGTGTGGAATGTGTGTGGTTCACAAACAAATATTTGAGACCCTAGAACGCTCTAGAGTGGGGAACTGGCTACTCGCGTAACATCTCTCTCGAAGCTTCATCACCCTCTCTCAATTTAGAATTTTGGGTCCTTGATGGTCTTCTCCTAAGTCGGCATGAAGGTAAATCTAGATTTTAGTTTCTCCTAGTTTGGGTGGTTTGTCTTATGTTCCTCTCAATTTCTGGGCACCTTGTGAAGGGGACCCTGTTGAATTCTGGAGTTTAAGTTTGAAATTTTGGAACGACCCCTATTGCGTTTGTATTTTAAGTTACATACCCGAGTTTCATAAGTCTGGCTCTTGTTGGTGCTTTTGTCTTCGAACACACCTATGTCTACGTCCCATCTAAGAGGTTATTCCTTATTTCCTTAAGTGTTTTTAATTGGTTGATCTGTTATTGTTTCGAGGGTCTATTCTCAAAACACTTGGGTAGCAGGAGTTTACCTTTGTGGGTTTATGGGTTGTCAAGATGAATTATCTTTGGGAATTTGGTTGAATCTGGGAAGTCCTTCTGTGCCTATTCATGAGCCTACCCTAGTTTATTTTCTAGTATTCTCAGGACCATCAAGTACTATTTCTTTCCTGATTTTTTTTTTTAGTTATCTTTTGGAAGAATTTTCGAGGGGTGCTCTATGACCCCGTTGATTATTTCTTCAGATTTGAATGCTATGCCCATCCAAAGAGGGTGACCTCAATGTGGGGGTGGCCATCAATTAGATGCATGTTGTCCATCTCATAGACATAGCTCCTCTTTAGCAAAATCTACCATCTTGGAATGAGAGGGCAAAGTGGCTCTCACTCCTAACCACTCTCTAGGCCACATAGTTGCTTCAGCCTCCATGGAGTCCATAGCAGAACAACTAAGGAATATACAAGTCAATACGGACATCCTCCATGATCACAAGGATGAGGACTACAATGAACTAGTTGCATATATTAAGGATATACAATTAAGTCATAATGAAATATTGGAATAGATGGACAACCTATGACGAAGCCAGTGCAGAACAAATGACCACCTCTACAATTAGGAAGCCCGAGTGGAACATATTGTTCTCCTTATGCATGAACGTGCTAGCTATTTTTCTGTCCCCCTCGTTATCCCTCCTAATCCCCACACTCCACGATATGATGTTGCTAGTCTATGTACTCATTTTTGTGATATTTTTGTCTCCCTTCAACAGTGTATGGTTTCTAAGCCCAATGCAAATAATGTATGATGAAGATTATATCTGGTATTCTCTGGACCCCAATTCCAACAAGTCTAGTCGAAATGAGGAAAAAGGGGCCATTGAGACATCTTTTTCACTCCTTGTGTTTTCTGATAATCTAATGAAAGAAATTTGACCCAAAAAAAATGGTAGCTTAAATGTGTGTTTGTTTTATGCATTTGTTTGTTGTTTGTTTCCAGGTCTTGAGTTGTTGGGCTTTCTATTGGGATCATCTTGTTGATGGTTGTTGACATCTGGAAGGTATGTTGGATATTTGAGGAGGCATTAAGGTTTTAACTGTTGTTTGGCTTCGTTCTATGTGTTTTCTCAAAATCTTCTCTCTATTCTGTCAAGTCAAATGTTGTGCATCTATCACAATTTTTTTTATAGAATGGATATGTTATGTTGTTGTGATCTGAGGTCTACTATAAGTGGTTATTGCATGAGAGGAGACAGCCTTTGAGATTTTTACCTCTATGGACATCATCTGACAAATCATATGGTGTAACGTCTATTTTTTTTAATTAACGAGATTTTTTTAATAACCAGACAATTTTTTGCGAGTGGAGATCGCATCGACCGAGAAGGATTGAGATTAATTGAGTAAGTTTCATCTTCCTAGCTCCGAGACTTAATGTGAAAAACCAAATGAAGGTGCCAATGTTTAATATGACATCAAAAAGTATAAATCCATTCAATGCATTAAATAATAAAATGATTTTTTGGATCGTGGAAGGATTTGGGTATAATAAATTGATGGAGTGTTGATACAAGAAAAGCCGAAGTGTGTGGATTTCAACTATCACATTGAAATTAGGTCGCTACCAGCTAAAGAAAGGATCCAATGCCGTAGAGGTTTCATTGCCCATATCCATATTCAACTTACCTAGTGGGAAGCAGATATGCTTTGAAGATGGTAGCATTGTTACATTATTTATATAAAAAAAAATAATGGTAGAAATTTTTTTGATGTTGTTTTATTATGTTGTAGTGTGCTACTGTTCAAGTGTAGTGTGAAATTCAAATGTTGCAGAACAATGAAGAATAGACCAATTATTCAATAGAATAATGTGATCTGTTGCGCTCCGAGAGCATAATTCATAGATAGTTCTTAATAAGGTCAAGCTGGTGCGACCTGTCATGCTTCAAGAGTGTCAACACAAGTTATTTTATACAATGTAAATTTGTAGAATTGTCTGCTCAAGACATTATGTACCTATAATGTTATCCTACATAGTTGATGAAGGCTGCAGAGGGTTGTGGATTCATAGATGGTGGTAGTTCCACAAGACGGTTCTGTATCGAGACTGGCCCATTGCACTCCAGCAGGTTGAGAAGCATCAATTTTACAAAGTATGTGAAAGATGGTTTGAAGTGGTTGTCTTAAATGAATCAAGTGGGAAGCTCAAAAGTGTGGTGAAGAAAAGAGTGGAAATCATGCAATGTCGGAGTGGATATGAGTGCTAGTGATGACCATATTAGACAAATATGACAGAGATCAAGATTGTTGTTGTAATGTGTGGTTTTCAATATTTTTTACATGTAAGAATTGAGGGAGTGTGTTGGAAGTAATACTTCCATGTGTTTTAGGTTGTTATGAGTCCCTAGGTGTGATTCTAGACGTCGTTATTTCCCTATGTGTGTGATTTGTCTATGAGTCATAGATCCACCTTCTTTGGATCTTATCATCTAGAAGTTTGTGATATACCATTATATGTGTAATTTATTATATTCATAATAACAATATAGTGGGTGATTGGTTGTGTTCACAATCTCTCTCCGCTCTCTCTCAATTTCTAATAGTTATTTATTTTAATCATTTTAATTAATTTGTTATTATATTACTAGCAATTACCCCTAAAAGTACGAAGATACACCAAAGGAATTGAACATGTCTATGATGTTACTACAAAAATGTTGCAGCAAAGAAAAGATAATGACCTAAACAGTGGAGGATGGAGGGGAGGAAATGTGTTTAGGCTTGCAATAGTCTCACACTTGTGTCAATGTCTGTCTCATACATGTTGCTCAAACCACCTGGTTAAGTAAATTTTTTCCAATCATACCACTATGTCAAGATCTTATATACATATCATATCCAAACTATAACATGCACGGTAATGAGGAGAAACACTACCATAGGTCCTCGTCAGCAATGGTGCACAAAAAATGTAATTGCATAGAGGAAATGACTAAAGTCAGTGTGTGTTGATGATGAGGTTAAATAAAGAGCATCTTTCACTGGAGTGACCTTCATATTCCATGATATTTTACAATCAACATAAAGAAGGGGTTTGTTTTTAAATTTTAGCTATCTCCTTTTAGAATTTTTAAATTAATTTGGAGTCATTAATTCCATTTTTAAATTTAAATTGAAGTTTCTATCTAGTAAAGATTTGTTGGAAATGCAAATTTATGTGGTGTAGTTTACACAATCCAAGTGTTCAACTAAACTTTCAAGGCATTGTATCCATTTATGCATTCAAAAATACAGTTTTAAAATGAAAAGTTACACATGCTATATACATATATAGAACCAATATACATCCCTTTTGAAGAGGATTAAATCTCTTGAGGTGCATACGTTTTTTCAATTTTTTCACTCTAAAAGAGGTCCCATATGCTAGCTTTAGCGTTGTGGACATTAAAACTTTATTTCTTTCTTCCTCATCTTTCCAGAAGTAATTACGGTTTCCTTTGCACATCTCATGTGGGTGCCACAATAATGAGCGACCATGTAAGTTAATCGTAGTTAAGAAGTCTTTATGTCAAGGATGACCATTCCTAAACAAAAAAGTACGCAATAATGTCTTAGGTTGAACACGATTTAAGGTGGGACTTTTTCATAATTAGTTAAAGAAATTTTATGTGGGAGTTATCTTAAGAATCCCTAAAGCTGGAATTTCTATACAAACTTGACAAAAAATATAGATATTTTCTATTATAAAAAAAATTGGTTAGGTTATGATCTAGCTATAAATTGATTGAAAAAAACTAAATTAATCCCATTTAATTTTTCAATTAAACATTTTATATCATTCTACCTTAAAAAAATCCCTTAAACACCTAAAGTAAATAAAAATAAAATAAAAATTACCCCATTTAATTTTTCAATTAAACATTTTATATCATTCTACCTAAAAGAACCCTTAAATACCTAAAGAAAATCCTTAAAAATACATAATTTAATGTAAATATTATCATATTTATTTATATGCTAGCATCAAGAATAGTGTAAGAAGCCATGTGAAATTGGCTTGTTTAAATCAAATTTAATTTAAGGTGTTTGCCCCCACTACGTCATAGGTATCATGGATTTGAACATGAAGCTCCATAACCACATCCTAAAAATGAATATATTTAGTTTTTATTTATGATATATAAATAAATATTTGACTACACATTACATGTATCATAATCAACTTATGTAAAACCCTTGTACCTTTCCTAGTTCCAAGATGAAGATAATTCATTATATTTTCTTGTAAAAGTTTTAATGACTTCAGTAATAAGAACTATAACTGATTAGTTGCATGATCTTGCTTATTTATATTTTATTTTCAATGTCTTATTTTATAGTGACGTATATTTAATTTTTATTCCTTAGCAATTTAAATATGTAATATAATTATAAAAGATAAGGTTATCAAGCTTTTTATTAATACAATATTTAAATGTGAAATTAAAAGTGAAATTTGATTAACAAATTTTTTTTATAAACAACTTAAAAGTAATTATATTAAAAAATAAAATAATTATAATATATTTTTTAAATGATTTTTTAAAGCTTGGTATGACCTTTCTATTCATTTTCTATCAAAAAGTGGCAAGTTACAGCCAAAGTCTAATTGGTAAGGTGGCCTCAACCTTCCCAAAGGGAAACCAAGTCTGTTGGCCACCTAACGACGTGATAAGCCATCCAAAAAAAAATGTAACAAGTTTGTCAATCCAAGCTAAAAAAAATTTATTGTCCTTATACTTCCTATCATCTAGATAGCTGTAAACATACTGAAAATATTGATAAGAGTGAAACTATTGCATACAAGAAAAGTCAAAATGAGAGGTGATACACCAAACTACTCATCATCAATTGAGTCAACAGGAGTCAGATCCTTTGCAATTGACCCTGGAAGTTTTGTTTGTGGAATGCATGGGATATTTTGTTCAATGCGGCTGAGGCAACCATTTTTCTTCTGGAGTCAAAAGTTAATTTGCTGAAATCTTGACTCTAATCCAAGAATGTCTGACAGGATGAGGCTGAGCCTAAAGGGATACGCTCCAAAGATTTGATGAGGAGGTTCTTCATCATTCAGTACAAGTGAACAATCTATTTATACTAAGAAGTTCTTCCCCAAGAGTGCCCTAGGTCAGGCACCAGGGTCTACTAGTCATTCCAATCGATGTCCAATATGCCATCTTTTTGGTTCAACTCCACTTCCCATTGTGTTATGAGCTGGTCGACCTAGGCAGAGCCCTCATGATAGGTAGTAGTAGCTTCATCAATAACTCTAGAGGTTGACATGCACCCACGAGTTTTACCTGTAGAAGAGTTGGGTTTAAAAAACTAAGTGGCAACTTTGGGCTGCTTCCGATGACCACGAGAATCCCAGGTGATCTTACCCTTCCCCAAGGCAGCACGAGCCATGGCTCGAGAATAGTGAAGAAAACTGAAATCAACTGTCTTGAACCCTGTTGGCTTAACCAAGGCACACCGATACCTAGGAGCAGTATGCTTCCAAGGGTCACACTAAGCTAGGGGACCCGAGGAAGGTGGCCTGTACCCATTGTAAGTGAACCAATGCTCAGAAAAATACCTTGAAGGACTCCTCCACCAAGCTTCCGAGTTGCTCAGACCAAATCGTATGAAAAAAAGAATCACTAACAGGAGACTTACCGAATTTAACAGTGAAAAGGAAAAAAACTTGCTTCCCCATTATGTTGTTTCCACCTTCAGGAATGACATTAATTGAGGCCATGTGTAAGGCCATTGCTACATGTGCCTCATGCATGTGGAGGGTGGTGAGAGATCTCCTCAGGATCCTCATAACATCCATCAATTGTTGAAGGGACCAAATAGATCCAAGTCGCAACTCGATCGAGGATAAATGAAAATATTTAATTTAAATTAAAGTGAGTTATTTAATTCAAGTTAACTATAGCTATTCAAATCGATTGCATATACCTCTAAACTAGGAATTGGAATGGAGATGATGACTGGTAAGGGCTAGTGTTTATAAAATTAATCAAGCATTGAACGCCATGGAGGGGCGTAAAGGGGGGAGCTCGACTCCCTCCTACAGTCAAGTAGTCTCTAACCGAGGCAAGAAAATGCTGAAGGTTAATAAAGGTCTCTCTGGAGGAGGGAAATGGGACAACGACGACACACAGAAGTAGAATAATAGGAGAGAGGGAGAGGGAAAAAAAGATAAAGAAGAAGAGGACAAGAAACATCAAGAAAAAAACAAAAACAAAATGTTCCATGTAAGCCTAAGGCAGTTGTCAAACCCAGAGTGGTGTTAAGTGATCCAGCACTGCAGGCGCATAGGGATCACAGGAGTAATTATGCCATCATTTGTAAATTCATGGGGTTATGGTCGACAGAGAAGACGTTACAGGTGTGGATTAAATATCACTGGAAACCTAAATGGTATATAGACCTACATCTTGGGTCAAAGGGTTTCTTTATTGTAGTCTTTACAAACATCGAGGATAAACACAAGGTGTTTGAAGGAGGGCCCTACTTCTATGCAATTGTAGGCCTCTATATGCGGCCTTGGATTATGAATTTTGTCCCGAAGCGTGAGACCTTCACCTCGGTCCTGATTTGGGTAAGACTCTACTCCTTAACTCTAGATCACTGGCAACCAGAATATTTATTAGCAATAGGAATAAATTAGGGTGTTTTGTTAAAATATATGAGGTAACAAGAAGGGGAAAGTACACCTCCTTTGTCCGTATATGTGTGAAGATGAATCTCTCTAGAGCTCTATCGGATGAGGTGATCTTGGAAGTTTTTGATGAAGAATGGATGCAAACAGTGGATTATGAATATGTTCCTTTTAGATGTCGCAAATGCCATGAACATGGACATCTATTCAGAGATTGCCCTCTCAACTATACCGAGAGTAGAAGTAAAGTTACAATAGGGAAAGATACTGAAAGCTTTCATAAAGTGGGAAATAGAGGTAAAGGAGGGAAAAGGTTACAAAAGAAAAACCACACCAAGGAAAAATAGGCAAGTCAGAACAAGTTCAAGATACTAGAAGAAGAGGAAGAGGTAATAGAAGAAAATTAGGCCACAAAGGACAACCCAGGGGAAAAGGAAAAGGAACAAAACATGGAGAAGATACAGAAAAATAACCAGCTAAATGAGACTATGCTGAGAAACATGGAACTTGAAATGGACCAAGAAATTACCCTGAGTGAGGTGGAAATGGAGGATCATGAACTGCAGGATATTCTCGAAAGAGAACATCTAGATCTGGAAAGATTCTTGAAACAGGGGACCACGGAAGGTATGGATTCATTACCTCAAGATGAGTTTAATAGAGTGCAAAAGTTGTTTCTGTGGAGAACTCATGCTAAAGTGATGGGAGTGAAAAGAAACCTCGAAAGATAGGACAACGAAGGGGTCAAAACCTTGAAAACCACCTCAGGACTCACTCCCAGAAACCTAGGAAGGAAAAGGGGCAGAAAGAAACAAAATGAGTTACTGATAGAATGTGGAAAATTGATGATAGATTCAAGTAAGATGAAAGATCTAACCAACTACTCCTTTACAAATCTTTCTTAATGAAGCTCACATCTTGGAATATTAGAGGTCTAGGGAGTAAAAGGAAGCAAAGGAATCTTAACAATAGAATGAAACAAGAAACTCTAGATATGATTTTCATCCAGGAAACTGAATGTTCAATTCAAAAAATAAGAGAAACACACAGTAAATTGCTCAAGAGATATTAATTTCTAGAAGTCAAGGCAGACAAAACTGTAGGAGGTATTCTAACACTTTGGAACCCTCAAAAGATTGGCATAGTGGATGATGAAGCATCTAGAAATTATTTATCAGTGGTTATTCAGCCTATGGGAGACAGCGAGACTTATTTAATCACAAATGTTTATGGTCCTTAGAGACCTAATGATAAACTCAGACGACTCACTTCTCTAGAGGATTTAAGAGATACATTTAGAGTTATACCTTATGGATTCTGGGCGGGGACTTTAACATGATCAAATCCCTGTCAGAAAAAGAAGGGGGGACCAGAACACTAAGTAGAGACTTTATAGCATTTCAGAATTTTATAGACAACATGAAGCTAGTTGACACAGTTAGAAATAATGGCCTCTTTAGCTGGAACAACAAAAGAGGAGGAGAGGCTCAAGTAGCCTCAAAGTTGGACAGATTCATTATCTTAGAGGACCTCATGCTCACGGGCCTTGATATGACAGTGAGAATTCTCCCCTTTGGTGGCTCGGACCATTGGCATGTTCAATTTGAGGCGATCGGCATTGGAACCCCAAAGAATAGACCTTTTAGGTTTGAAAACATCTAGCTCACTCATCCAGAATATATTATCAACATTGAAAAATGGTGGAAAGAATATCTGTAGATCCATGGAACGAGGATGTTTCTATTACACAAAAGATTGAAGCATATCAAACTCAGGCTCAAAGATTGGAATAAGAATGAGTTGGGTAATATTTTTGAAGCGAAAAAAGATGTTGAAAGAAAAATTTAGGAAATTAATCAAACCCTTATCATTGATGGCTTTGATGGGGATAGAAATGAACAAACCAACAAGCATCAATAGGATTGGGAGGACTTATGCAAACAAGAGAAAATATTTTGGAGACAAAAATCAAGAGTACAATGGCTAAAAGAAGGGGAAAGAAATACAAGGTTTTTCCATAGATTTACAATGGAACACAGGTCTCACAACAGAATCTCCACGATCAAGGACTCCAGAGGCCATCATCTCAATACCCATAAAGAAATAGAAATTGTGCTAGTTCATCATGTTCAAAGCATAACAAAGGAACCTCTCTTAGATAGATCACAATTCATCGGGGACTTCACAAATCATATCTTTATGCTAGTAACAAGAGAAGATAATTATAATCTTAATAGGTCAGTGAATGAAGAGGAGGTTAGTGAGGTCATCAAAGAAATGCAGAATGGTAAAGCACCAGGACCAAATGGCTTCAATGTAGATTTCTTTAAAGCATGCTAGAGTATTATCAAGAAAGATATTTTGAATGTGGTGGAGGACTCTAGGAAGAATAGAACGGTATTGAAGGCGCTCAATAAAATCTTCATCTCCTTAATTCCTAAATAGGACAATGCTATGATACCAGATAGATTTACACCTACAGCTTTATGCATTGTGGTGTATAAAATAATATCCAAAATTATTACGAACAGACTCAAACCCCTTCTTCCTAATCTAGTTTTGGTGGAGCAGATGGGATATGTGGAGGGCAGACAAATTCTCAATAATATCATCCAAGCGCATGAGGTGGTTCACTCATTGGTGAGTAAAAGGTAGGCAAGAATAATTATGTAATTGGACCTAGAAAAGGCGTATGATAAGTTAAATTGGACATACATCAGGAAGCTCCTGCTAGCTTTTGGATTCGACCACAACTGGGTAAGATGGGTAATGGCCCTAGTGACTTCCTCTAGTTTTTCAATTCTGGTAAATGGTTCTCCATCTAAGACCTTTAAACCTTAAAGAGACCTCAGGCAGGGAGATCCTCTATCCCTGTTTCTCTTCATTCTTATGATGGAAGGACTAGGTCGAGCTATAAAGTTCGCTAAAGAAGCAGGTAAGATCTAGGGTCTCAAACTTTCTAGGAGCGGGCAGGCTTTGACCCATCAACAGTTTGTAGATGATACCATGCTATAGGGCATTCCCATGATCAAAGAAGCACTTGCTTACAAATAAATCTTGAGTGACTTTGCTATGGCGGTAGGCACAGAGGTCAATCTCTCCAAATCAAAGATTTTCTTTTTCAATACTAACATTGCTATTCAGCGAAATATCTCCAGAATTATGGGCTTTCAAAGAGAAATGCTACCTTCCAAATATTTGGGTGTACCACTCATAGACAAACCTCTGAACAAGACTTTTTGGGAGTCTATGATTAATAAGCTGCAGGACAAGATGCAAATATGGACTAATAGATCTTTGAACTTGGCAGGCCGATTGGTGCTTACTAAAGCTATCCTGCAAAAAATCCCCATCTTCATGTTTTCAGCCCTTCTAGCTCCAAAAGGAGTTATGCAACAATGCAAAAATATCCAAAGAGATTTCCTTTGGGGTAAAGGAGAAGAAAAGAAGAAATGGGCCTTGGTTTCTTCGGAAAATATTTGTAAACCTAAAAACCATGGGGGTTTAGGACTGGATGATCCTGTGCTAAATAAAGTTTTGGTAGCAAAATTATGGTGGAGATGTATAAAAGATTCAGATGCTCCTTGGGCTCAAATTTGGAACCAGAAATATGCAAGAAATTAGAAAAACAAGGACCACATAAGAATGTTTGGCATCATAAAAGGATCCCACATCTGGAATAAAGCTTGGGAAAATAGAGACATAGTTCAAAAGAATAGCTTCTGGGAAATTAGAGCGGGAGACCTGGCATGGTTTTGGGAGGATAAATGGCAACATGAACCAAAGCTGTTAAGAGAGGACTTTGTGGATCTCAAAAATGATACTGATAACAAAGGGTTACTCTAGGTAAATGATTTTTGGGACCAAACAAATAACGAAGGAAAATGGAGAACCTAGAAGAAAATGGATTACAAGAATGATAACCCATTGAAAGCAAAGGATGATGCTCTAATGGCCATTCTGGATCAAAGAAAGATACTGATATCAACTGATCCTGATCAACTCAGATGGGGAGATAACAATGAAGGCAACTTTAACCTTAAAGAGGCAAAACTCATAGCCCTTGGGCTTGATTCAACAAAGCCAGATTGGGTATGGAAGAATCTCTGGAAGAATCAGGGATGGATGAAAACCAAACTGTTCATGTGGCTAGTACATCATAAGAAAATTTTGACATGGGAGAATATCCAGAAAATGGGCGTTTTGGGCCCATCCAAATGCCAGCTATGTGAATCACAAGAGGAAACAATGGAGCACCTTCTCAACACTTGCATATTTACCTCCGCGTTGTGGGATGGTATTTCCTTAATATTCAGACAAACATACAAGGACAAAGGAAGCATTACCAATACCCTAAGCAACTGGAGGAGGAACTTCTCTGATTATGAAATGATAAACAAAGCTTGGGCTTTAACTCCAAGCTTCCTAATATGGGACGTACGGAAAGGACACAACAATAGAATTTTCAAGGATAAAAAAAGTTCCTCCCAGAACATCATGGAACAAATTTTAAGACAGCTCAAAGAGACGGTTGGAACTTTAATGCAAACACCCCCTACAACTCTCCCTTCAAATGTTGATGTGCAGATACTTCTTCAGTTGGGTATGCAGGGGCTTATTCCTTAGGGCAAGAACAGGGTGGTAAAGCAACTGGTCACTGATAAATATTTCTGGCATCCTCCCCCTCAGGGATTCATGAAATGTAACATAGATGGGGCCTCAAAAGGAAATCTAGGTATGGCTGGTTATGGTGGTGTAATAAGGGATGAAAAGGGCTTCATACAATATATTTTTCATTTCAATCTAGGAAGAGCCACAAACAATATGGTGGAGCTAATGCCACTCGAGCAATGTTTAGAAATCCTGAAGTACGATAATCTTCAGAATATCATAATTGGAGCAGATTCTGAGCTGATCATCAATTTGGTCAAGAGAATCTAATGTGGTTCGGCTCCGAAAAAGGTTTCGAGACACTAGAGGCTTCTATAGGTTTATCAAAGAATCCATATCTACCTACAAAACATGAGAACCTTAAACTTCACACATGTGCGCAAGACGACCAATAAATTGGTGGACATATTAGCCAACAAACGTGCACTCTGCACCAAAAGCAGTAATAAGTACAGATGGCAAGAGGTTCCTAGGGGTAGATTGAGGGATGATTGTCTTAACTAGGCGAATGAGGATCAAGAGATACATCAGAACAAAGAAGGTCAATAGTAGCAAAGGTTGGGTTTGTAGATACACAATCAACATGAAGGGGTTTTCCGGAGGTAATTTTGAAAACGACACGCAGTCCTTTGATAGCTTTATCAGTCCAGATCACCTCATACACAGAGTTCTTGGGTGGGAGATGATCTGCAGATTAAGGATTGTTTAAAAACTTTCTCCTAACTCAGATCAACTCAGTTTTACTCGGTGAGAAGAGGGGGTGAAGAGTCTCTAGTTAGACGGAACAATAGCACCCCACCATAGGTATATAACTGTTGGCAATGGATACAACGAATTGGTGGGGTTAGTCTACAGGTTTTTGGATGCTCGAATGGCAGTAATCGCTCCTCTCAATTGCAGAATGATGGGTTCAGGCTAGAGTCTTTTCTTCCTCAGCAGAATCGAAACCTTCCTCATTACTACCTTTAGTTTCATTACTGCCTTCACAGTGGTTTTTGGCTCATTGGAAACTCTCAACTCCGGAAAGTGGTTTCATAGATTTGAGCCCGATGCCACTCAACAAGCAACATGTGGCTATAGTAGGAGACAAAATACCACCCTCATCGGGTGGGTATTCCCCGAGATTCTTTTTCATTCAATATATTCTTCAACCATTGGATCTTGTGAGGCAGATCAATGTCCCAGGATCATTCTGCGTGTTGGTGGGTCTGGGTCAGAGTTACGCCTTAGTGTTATTGTTTGTGCTTGTTCAGCTTCGTGGTGGGTAGAAATGAATTTCGAGTGGACCACATATGCTTTATTTATGCCACTTTTTGGACCCAAAATCTGATTAATTTGGTTTTTAATTCCTTTTCGGGTCTGGTTCTAGTTCCAACTTTTTTGCCTTGTTTCGCTACTTTGTGACAAATCAATTTGCATCTATTTTTTGGAGGATGTAGGGGTGGGAGCCCATGGCTCAACTGTTTAGCCTTGGGTTCTCTGGCCCATTCCCTGGGAGGGGCAGATAATTCAATGTCCCCCGATTCCTTAGGGGTGGTTGTATTTTATGTAATTAATCCTTTTTGGTTAATATGAATAGAAGGAATGACTCTTGCTTCAGCAAAAAAGAGAAAGTGAGTTATTTAATTGATGTGATAATTTTTCCATCACTTAAATATTAACATTGTTAATATTTTTTTTATTATGCTTTACTTTTCTTTAATAATGAGTGACTAAACATTTTCCATATCTTTAATTTGTAACAATAAGTAAACACTCTTCACTCTCGATTTGAAAGAGTACATACTAAGTACACGATATGCATTTATTGTTTGGAAAATTTGCACATTATTGAATTGTTTATTTTACATATATGTGTTTTGTATGTGGAATGGAGAAATTATAACTCTCAATTTCATATTAACAAATTATAAATATAAAATAGAGATATAATTTATCTCCTTTTAATTTGATCCTATAACATTTAAAACCAAAGAAACATATACTCTTTAACCATCGTAATATATAATATATATATATATAATATAATATATATAGATATATATATCACAATAGTAGAAGTAATGTTTCTTTGATGGTATAGGTTTTCAAATTCAAAGAGGATTAAAATATATATACCTTTATAAACTTTAAATGAAAAATCTCATACATCAATTTAATATCTAATTTAGCCATAATCTTAAAATTAAATTAATATTATTATTATTATTATTCTTTTTCAAAAACATTAAAAATAAATAAATAACAAACTTAATTTTAATTTAGATTTTAAAAATTAATTAAATGTATTTATCCGTACTTTTCATAGAGATTCTTAATTTCTAAATAGGCTTTTTTATAATATCATGGACCATTACTATGACTTATGAGTACTACATGCCCAAAAAACCATAACTCATTTCATATGACACTTGTTTATATAACATTTTTTTAAATAATTAATTTAATTAAAAGGATAAAAATGACATAACTACTTTGGAGATAAATGTTAATCATTAATTTGTGTATACTACTATGAAAATTCTAGAGTATTTCGTGGAGGTTAAATCCTTACCATCCACCTAATAATTATTGATAAGAATTCATAAATGGTTAATGTGGACCTCCAAGCTACCCACAATGAGAACATAGGTGTCTTGATATTAGTTATCACAATATTAAAACCAAATCTTTTGTGTTATTTAGATCTGATTGGTTGCATTGAATTTTAATAAATTAAAAAAGTTAGATTCGTGCCAGGTGGCTCCTCGCCCACCAATTTCCTAGGGATTTGAGATTATTCCAATTCTAATAAGTTTCTCCATAATAAGTTTCTTATTATTATTATATATATATATATTAATATTATAAGCATTATTTTATTTGGCAAAATGTTCCATTACTTTTAATAAATTTAAAAAATTAGATTTGTCCAACGTAGCTCCTCAGCCACGAATTTCCTAGAGATTTGAGATTATTCCAATTCTAACCAATTTCAAAATAGGACAACTTCAGTGTAAATATATAAAATTATTATATACTAGTGTTTTGAGAATTTATTAACCTCGATTTCACTTTGAACCTCATGAGAATTAATTATTATTGTGGCAATGTTCATTTTCTTATAATATTGTTCAGCCTCATGAGAATTAATTATTATTGTGGCAATGTGTTCATTTTCTTATAATACTCATGAAGATAGAAAGATAATTATGATTTTCAATGTGGGGTTGATCACCTCATTATAATACCTTAGCTTTATTTTTGAATCTAACTCCTTATCATCCCACAACTTATCCTTAGATTTGTAATTTGTGATTACATTTAAAAGTAATAAATAATTTTAATCATTTGGAAAATGTTAAAATTTGTTGTATTTACATATTTTTTATTTATTTATGTGAGTAGACAAAATATGATAATGAAGATTTGAATAATTGAAATGATTTTGAGTAGATTAGGGAAGCTATATAAATTAAATGGCTAGTAAAATTCAATAGCATCAATTCATGATAAACATCAAAACACTTAATGACGAGTTTAAAAAGTTGCAAAAATTAAGAAAATTATTATTATTATTATTTATAAAAAAGATTAATATATGAGTTAACCATATAAATTTGAAAAAAGATGTAACAAGATTCTTAACCATGGAGATTCAACCCACTTTACCATAAAGATTCATATTTTGTAAATAGACTTTGTTACTATACCAATACCCAATACTGTAACAAGTATCAAAACTACATACCCAAAAATTCTAACTTATTTTCATAGTCAAAATTATTTTATATAAATTCTTAGTTTAATTTAATTTTATGCATTTTTTAATTAAATTGAAAAGAAAAAAAAATGCGTAACTACTTTTAAGATAATTCTCAACCCTCTATATTATTACTATATTAAAAAATATTATTATAAATATTCTATTAAAATAAATTGATGCAATAATTTTATTAAATATTTTGATAATTAAATTAAAATTTTAGGAAATCCTATTTATAAAATAAAACATTTATTTATATAATTAAAAAAAAAATCATTAAAACTTTAAATTTAATTTGGACTAAATTTATAAATTGACAAATGAAATATCATGGGATTTACGCCGAAAAATCTTTCATAAAAATAAAAACTATTTTTATTTGAAAAAAAACAAAAACATTTCACGACGTTATTAAAAATTTGGAGTCAAAATCCTTGATAATCAGCGATCTCCTCAGAAGACAATAAGTTTGATAAAAATAAATAATGAAATTTATAACTTCTAAATTTTATGTTGAGAATTTTTTTTGTTTTTATTTGTAGAGAGAGTTTCGTTGGTGTTAAATGTTTGGATTTATGATAACCCTTTCATAGGAGTTTCCTTATTGTTGAATGTCTAGACTTATGGATAAGCTTTATTTCAATTATAGAGGTTTGGAACCGATTCATATAGCATGCCAAGGCTCTCCTCTCTATTTTTATTTACATGAGGAAAGTTGGTGCCACTATAGAAAACCCATTTTGTACTCTATAAATTGTAACATGTGGAATTTATTGATTGTCCTTATGTCACCTAGAGACATGGATCTCAAACTAATCAATTACAGGGCCTCAAACTAATCAAGTACCGGGAAAAACAAATTACTCCCGGTTGGAGTTTCTTTTTGGAGGAATGTAACTTTTCCACTAGAGTTTTTTTTTAGCGTTGAGGTATGTAATTTTTCTACAGAGGTTTTTTTAGTGTTGAATTTCTAGATTTATGGTAAGTTTTATCTCAATACAATATTATCAGCTAATCTTATAGATTACTAATACTACATCCCTAAAAAATCATATCATATTTTTTTAATTAATCAATTTAATTAAAAGAAGAAAATGACATAATTACTTTTAAGATATATCTCAACATTTAATCTGTGATTACTACTAAAAATATTCTAAATTATTTCATTGTAAGTTAAATCTCTTACCATCCACTTAATAATTATTAATAATTAAATTAAAAATCATAAATACCCTATGCGAATTATTTTATTAATTTTAATTTATAAATAATATAAAAATTTTAAAATTTATATTTATATATATATTTATATTTCAATATTTTATTCTTGATTATATATATATATATATTATATATATATATATTATATGGGGTTAAAAATGCATTTTTTTATAATATTTATTTTTTATATCATATTATTATATTTTTATGAAAAAAATTCTTTCATTTATATATTATATATATATATATATATATATTTTGTAATTTTGTGGATTTTAGAAAGGCTTTCAATACTATCTCTCGAGATAAGCTCTTAGAGCAGAATTGATATTATGTGCACTGCCTGTACGAGACTGTCATTTGCTAAGCTTAAGACCAATTAAGGGTGGTCTAAGATATTAAATGTAATATCGATTGCTGTGAATAGCCTCTACGAGACTTTCATTGCCAAGCTTAAGACCAATGAAGGGTGGTCTAAATATATTAAATATAATATCATATTTAAGCATCGAGCTTGCTAGTATTATCATTATTCTTCTCCCTTATGCTGATGATATTGTTCTTCTTACAAAGAGCCACAATAACCCAAACAAACAACTTAAACAACTTAAAACTCTTCATATCTATTACTCCACAATAAGTATAACAATTAAAATATTATCTTTTACTTATATAATTATATTACAAGATTAGCAGTGTTGAATAAATATCATGGTTTGCTAGGAGCGCTTCATGGTTGCTTAGGGTTTTTGGAAAACTTTACAGTGACAGAATCATTCTGCACAACACAAGACTGCAACAACTCAGCCCCTCTGGCAACTACATTATTCAGCAAATAGGCCCATTTCTATGGATTCCCTTATGAGGGGGGACTTGAAGCCTCCCCCCAACAGCAGCAACGAGATTCAGACTCCCAATGTGACTGTAAGGGCTTCTAAAACGGCTCAGACTGACATCAGTGCAAAGAAAACTGACCCAGCAGATCAAGGAAAACAAAAATCACCACAGGATGCGGAGGCAACGCCTCAAACTCAACAGCAAGATTCTATACTGAATAGAGAGATCCCCAAAGCGACCTTTGCCACTTGCAAACCTATTGTAGCAAAGCGACCCAAGATAGAATTACCTAGTCACCGGATCAATACCCAAATCCAGTTTATGAAGGACCACACTCTCATAAGGAAATTTATCAGCTTCTGACCAATGGAGAAAGCCCTACAGGGATGGATTGCGGCCAAATGGAAACCTAAAGGACATGTCACCCTGCATCTTAGACCAAAAGGTTTGTTTACTTCAACTGCATAGAAGACCGTAACAGAGTCCTAGATGGAGGCCCCTACTTCTTCAACTCTATGGGACTATATTTGAGAGACTGGATTGAAAGATTCAACTCGGACAAAGAGGATCTCAGTTGGGTGTCGGTCTGGATCTGAATGTATTCCCTTCAATTAGAGTACTGAGATGAAGAATTGCTAAAAGACATAGGAAATGGTCTAGGAGACTTCATAAAGATAGTCGAAGAACTTAGACAATACACCTCTTATGCTCGCATCTGTGTCTACATGCACCTAGACAAAGCACTCCCAGAATCGGTAAGTCTATATCATGATGATTTTGAATGGATTCAGCCTATAGATTATGAACATGTTCCATTTAGATGTAGAAAATGTCATGCCCATGGTCATCTTTTCCTTGATTTCCCCCTAAATGCAACCCCCAAAACCAATGCCACCTCAGAAAAACCTGATTCGAAAGGATTTACCAAAGTCAATAACCAGAAAAAGCACCACAAAAAGACTGCCTCGAGCTTTAGAAATCCCATAGCCAACTCCTCCATACTCTCTACCAGCATTAGCTTTGATAACTTCGCACAACCAATAATGAATGACTTTGAGCCCCCCAACCAAACTGCTGATATACCCAAGCTA
This sequence comes from Pinus taeda, assembly GCA_000404065.3. Lineage (NCBI taxonomy): Eukaryota > Viridiplantae > Streptophyta > Pinopsida > Pinales > Pinaceae > Pinus > Pinus taeda. The sequence continues at coordinate 32,931 of APFE030497805.1, read as the reverse complement.
CCTTCGGTAATCCAACCCTCAGACACAAGGAATGCACTGAAGCCACCTCAAGCCACTGTAAGCCCAACATCCAATACCAATAAGGAATCTGAATGAAGGCCTAATGGAATGGAAATTGATATCTTTCTCCAAGAACCAATCCATTCAAATGACTTCATAGTGGAAAGTGGCAAGCCCAAACATATGGAAGAGGAGCCTAAAAGTATTGACATTGGGGATCTCGACATATTCAGCCTTGAGAAAGCATGTAGGAAGAAAGAGTTTGATAAAATCCCAGATAGATAGTTAGAAATTTTGGAGGTAATCCTTTTTAGAGCACATCAACAACGAACTTTAGGGATCTAGCCGAGTAGTCAATAGGATGGGAAAAACCTTCCCAAAGGTACAAAGAAACGAGGGAGACAGACAGATCTGCAAAGAACCATCATCGTTGGGGAAATGTTGGTGGAGTCAGGAAGATATTCCAAGTTAACAAAGTATTACAGGCCGCTACCCAATATTGAAAAATGAAGCTCACATCATGGAATTTAAGAGCGTTAAACAGCCTGTGAAGTACAAAATGATCAAAAACATGATACAACAGGAGAAACCTTAAATATTATTCATGCAAGAAACAAAATGTAATAGTAATACGCTTGTCACCATTCTCTCAAAAGCCTGTCCAGGAAGCCATTCAGTAGTAGTGAATGCCATGAGAGCATCAGGGGGACTTGTAATAGCATGGGACACACAAGCTATTTCACTCACTAACATCCATGTGACTCATAATCTCATTCAAGCTGCTTTTCATATCATAGGGACCAATGTTCATGGACATCTCACCAATGTCAATTTCCCCCAGGAAGCCATGAACAAATTGGCATTGCTAAACACGATAACATCACCCAACTCTACCAGAGTCCATCCTCTTTGGATTACAGGGGGAAACTTTAATATGATTACTAAACTCGAGGAAAAGAATGGAGGCTGAGTCAAATTAGACATTGAAAACAACCACTTCAAGGATTTTATACAAAATAACTGGCTCATTGATCTACCCTTTAACAATGGAATGTATACCTGGAACAATAGAAGATCAGGTTCGTAGAAAATTGCCTCTCGGTTGGATCATTGCTTGTTACCTAACAATTCCATTCATTTAGGAGGAGACTTTACTACCTCAATCTTACCTCTACCCAAATCAGACCATTGGCTCATATCTCTTCAATGGCAAAGACCTGACAACTCCATATAGAGACCCTTCTGTTTTGATGCATTTTAGCTTACACATCCAGAATTCAACAATCTGGTCCTCTCAGTCTAAAAAAGCTTCATTCCCCCTGAAGGAAAAAAATGTATCATTTTCAAAAGATTCTCAAATATCTCAAAATTCACATCAAGCAGTGGAATGAAATAGCCTTTGGAAATATCTTTCAAGCCCAAAAAGCTCTAGCACAAGCAATGATGGACCTTCAACAGAAAATAATTAATGAAGGAAGGATTGATGCACTGGTGGAAAAGGAACAGAACCTTCAGAACCAGTTGGATGAAAGAAAAAAGCAAGAGGAGATCCTCTGGAAGCAAAAAACTAGAGTAAGATGGCTAAAAGAGGGAAAGCTTAATACAAAATTCTTTCACCGCACCACCATATAGAGAAGAATGCACAACAACATTACACAAATTCAGAATCACCACGGAGAAATGCTAGAAGAACACGATGATATCGAAAGAGAGCTCCTCAAGCATTTCAAAAACATTCATCAGGAACCACAAATCAACATATAGCCAACTATAGAACAGATTCTCCAGCACATCCCTAAAATCATAACGGAAGAACATAATTAATTAATCCTTCATTCGGTTACTCTACAGGAAGTTGAATCAGCAATGAATCAACTCAAGGAGGGCAAAGCTCCTAGACCAGATGGTTTTACCTCCAACTTCTTTTATAAGTTCTGGGATCTCATCAAAGTGGATGTTTGGCAGGTTGTGGAAGAATCTAGGACCTTTCATTGGTTGCTTCCATCTCTAAATGTCACCTTTATTGCACTCATACCTAAAGAAGAGCATTCTGTTACTCCGGACAAATTCAGGCCAATAGCTCTCTGCAATTTTATCTACAAATTCATCTCCAAAGTCATCGCTTCTTGTCTGAAACCGCTGCTTCCCTTGCTCATATCGCCAGAACAATCGGGATACGTAGAAGGACGACAAATCATTGACAACATCATCCTCGCTCATGAGATCATTCATTCACTAAAGCATAACAAAAAAGCAGGTATACTTCTCAAAATTGATCTCTCTAAAGCTTTTGACAAGTTAAGTTGGATCCACATTCAAAAAATTCTCACAGCCTTTGGATTCTCTCCTCCATGGGTCATATGGGTAATGAATCTTGTCTCCTCTACTTTTTTCTCTATATTGGCAAATGACATTCCTTCTCATCCTTTCCACCCCTCTAGAGGCATTCGTCAAGGAGATCCCCTATCTCCCTTTCTTTTTGTGCTAATGGCCGAAGGGTTAGGTTGTATAATCAAGAACACTCTTCAAACTCAACAGCTTAGAGGCATTTCAGTCCATGACTCCCTAGCTATCACTCATCAACAATTTGTGGATGACAACATGTTCTTTGGGCACCCTTCAGTTCAAGAAGCATTAATGTTTAAATCCCTGCTTGATGACTATTCGGAAGCATCTGGAGCCAACATTAACACTGCAAAATCCCAAATCTTCTTTTTTCACACTCTGTCCATTAATTAATCCTGTATAACCCTCATTCTTGGATTCTTTGTAGCTTCTCTACCCTCAAAGTATCTAGGCGCCCCTTTGACTAATTTTGCACTAAAAACATTCCTCATGGCAACTACTCTCAAAAACTTGAAGCCCGCCTTTCCTCCTGGACCTACAAAGCCCTCAATATGGCTAGTCGGCTAGTGCTTGTTAAAGCCATTTTACAATTGATGCCTTTATATCTTTTCTCTATATTAGCAACACCAAAATGGGTGCTTAAGAGGATCAAAAATTTACAACGTAATTTTCTATGGGGATCCTCAGGCCAAAATCATAAATGGGCATTGGTCAAATGGATAACAGTTTTCCTTCCAAAAAAATATGGAGGTATGGGTCTCTGTGATCCTCAACACAACAATGCAGTTATGGGAGCAAGGATATGGTGGAAATGGCTCTCAGCTCCACACACACTGTGGGCTATACTTTGGACTACCAAATATGAAAATAACAGACCGCAAGAAGATTTAATCAAAGTTATGTCCAATGAATAGTGCTCCTGAATAAGGCTCCTCAATATGGAATGGAGCCAGACAACATAGCGCCATGATTTAGCAGCACAGTTTCTGGGAAATCAGAGATGGCAGCAATGCTCATTTTTGGGTTGACTCTTGGCAACAAAGACCTAGGCTAAGAAATTTGTTCAAACCTCCACAAACAGATGATTGGAACATGCAATAGAAGGAAAAAGTTAATCAGCTCCCTATTCCAGCCCTCAACCAGGGATATAGGCAATGGCTAAAAGTGGACAAATTACTAGATAAGGAACAGAGCAAATCCACAATGAGATTGATATTGAACTCACGAATGGGAAGTCCTGGTTACTGGGTGCAAGTCTCGGAAGTGATGATTGATGCTATGTGATTTATTTTCACCAGTTTCAATCCCACTTCTTCACCCCTGTGAGCATCACCCGATGCAATGAGTGCTAAGTGAACTATTCAAATCATGAGAAATTAGTCACTTACGACTACCTCTCATGGAAATGGTCATACGTTTGAATGACTTACTTAACGCAGTTAAATCCCAAAATGATATCTAATATAATGCACTGCGTAATCCCCCATACTTAAATTCAAAAAGAGTCAAGGGATCTCTACTTGAATGGTTCATGACGCACAATACTTGCTAAGGTTTTGCAAATGGGGTAGCAAGCTAAGTGGGCTTGATTGTGGGAAAAACTCCACAGTTAAGCGCGCTTGAACCAGAGGAGTTCTGGGATGGGTGACC
>APFE030497805.1:0-28925 GCA_000404065.3 Pinus taeda | reverse complement strand
TACGACTACCTCTCATGGAAATGGTCATACGTGAATGACTTACTTAACGCAGTTGAATCCCAAAAATGATATCTAATATAATGCACTGCGTAAACCCCCTATACTTAAATTCAAAAAGAGTGAAGGGATTTCTACTTGAATGGTTCATGACGCACAATACTTGCTAAGGTTTTGCAAATGGGGTAGCAAGCTAAGTGGGCTTGATTGTGGGGAAAAACTCCACAGTTAAGAGTGCTTGAGCCAGAGGCGATCTGGGATGGGTGACCACCCGGAAAGTCCTGGTTACTGGGTGCAAGTCCTGGAAGTGATGATTGACACTATGTGATTTATTTTCACCAGTTTCAATCCCACTTCTTCACCCCTGTGAGCATCATCCGATGCAATGAGTGCTAAGTGAACTATTCAAATCATGAGAAATTAGTCACTTACGACTACCTCTCATGGAAATGGTCATACGTGAATGACTTACTTAACGCAGTTGAATCCCAAAAATGATATCTAATAAGAAGGATATTTTGAGATGAGGGTACACACCACGTGGGATTTTTACCACTAAGGAGGTTTATAATCTTTTGATTAGCAATCAGGATTCCAAAGACCCTCTTTGAGACCAAATCTGGTCTCCCGGAATTTGGTCGAAGGCTTCGACATTTCTCTAGCTGCTATCCTGATGCAATGAGTGCTAAGTGAACTATTCAAATCATGAGAAATTAGTCACTTACGACTACCTCTCATGAGAAATTAGTCACTTAACGTAGTTGAACCCCAAAAATGATATCTAATAAGAAGGATATTTTGAGATGAGGGTACACACCACGTGGGATTTTTACCACTAAGGAAGTGTACAATCTTTTGATTAGCAATCAGGATTCCAAAGACCCTCTTTGAGACCAAATCTGGTCTCCCGGAATTTGGTCGAAGGCTTCGACATTTCTCTAGCTGCTATGTCAAAAAAGGATACTCACTTGGGACTCCCTAAGGAAAAATGTTTCCACAGGCCTTCAAGATGTCCCAATTGCAACCAACAAGAAAATACCATACAACATCTTATGGACTCGTGCCATTTAGCTAATAAACTATGGGAAAAAACTAGCTCTAGATGTCAAAAAGGATGCAGAGTAACAGGAGATATTACAAACACCATCCGTGACTGGGCAATCGATCCTTACAAGAGCAGGTTGCTAAACTCTCTATGGAAAGTTATTATGGGCCTTCTCATCTAGACATTATGGAAAAAAACAAACAGACACATTTTTAAGAATCAATATACACCTCTGGATAACATCTGGAGTAATTTTTGCAACAATCTTCAAGAAACCTTGGCACTTCAAAAGTGGCATGAAGATGAATTTCCTACCCTTCCTCAGGAGCAGAACATCTGGGAGAATTGGTATCTTCGGATTACCCAAACACATGAGAACCCCAACAACTCTTCTCAAAATCCCAAAGCACCAAGCAAATGGTAACCTCCTCCCCAAGGAATAATACAATTAAATTTTGGTGGAGCCTCCAAAGGCAAGCCAGGCATGACAGGTTATGGAGGCATCTTCAGGAATCACAGAGGCAAACCACTCCTGCTCTTCCTTGGCTCAATAGGATGGGACACAAACAATTCAGTTGTACTAGAAGGATTGTTGTAGGGACTTTGCTTAGCTCAGCAGCATGGATTCTTTCCTATTGTAATTGAAGGGGACTCACAGATCCTCATCAACATGGCTAATCAAATTATTCAATGGATTCGAACTCACAAAGTAGTCTGCAGCTAGAGATTAGCAGCTCGTTTAAAGAACATAGAACAATGGCTCTTAACCAATAGAGCAATCACATTCAAATATGTCAAAAGGGAAGACAATAAAGTGGCAGATCTCCTGGCAAATCAGGGGGTGGATAGTGATTGAGTTCTAAACTCAAGCTCGCTTGACATTTTAAATGATAGGTCTCATTTACAGGAATGCACTGATCTAGTGTAGAATGATGCATAACTCCCGAATGCAGGTGTTTAAGCACGCAAGTACTTGGGTTGGCAAGTGGCGAGGCCACCTGGCCACCCACGCTTCCACTCAAAAGAATGTACAGCAAGCCACCGCTAATATTAATGGCACATTAATGAACTGTGCGGGTAGAGGCTTCATCAATTTGGTTTTTAAGGTGACCTCTTCAGACCATCCTCCCCCCACTTCGCCTCCATTAAACTGCAATTGTCTCCCTGCTGCTGCAAAGCCGAGCTCGTGCACGACAACGAGGAGATGCTGCCAAGTTCTGTGTTGCATTGAGATGGTGGATGGTGCACATTTCTTGCAGAGTCTTCTATGCTGCCAACAGACTGGTTCTTCAGTCTTGAATCTCTACTCTGAACCACTGATTACAAGTCCTTTTGTTCCCATTGACCACTCATTATTTGGCACTACTCCTTCTCATCCCCGTTTGCTCAATTTTGCCTAGGTGAGCATGCCTCATCTGCATCATCGAATGTGCTACAGGAGGGGTAGTAGCAGAGGAAGATTTCCCCCCTCATCCCTCTCTGACTTGTCCCCCTCGAACTCATCCTCCGCTTTATTTGGAAGCTACCCAGCCACTCACAGCAGTCGAGGGCGGGCTCAGACTGTAGGTCCTCAGCCTATTGACATTGCTTCACAGCCTCCTGTTGTCTCTGTATCATCTCTGCATCCTAGTCATTCTGTACAATTTCAATTTCACTGCTTGCTGGAACAGCCCCGCATAATAGCGATTATCTCGGTGGCATTTAGAGAGGAGCCACAAAACTCTGAAGACCCAGCCCGCAATACTCAGGTGCGGAACACCACCAGCAAGAGAAAAGCCCCTAGAAGCAGCTCAGGGACGCATAGAAGCAGCGAAGCATCTCAGGGACGCATAGAAGTAGCTCAGGGACACACCAATCCAGGCCGCTTCAAGAACATGGAAGAAACTCTGAGAGATAAACAGGATGCAGAAGATGACATGGAGGCCTACATGTGTCTGATAGTGGAAGAACCTCTTCCTCTTAACGACACCTAGCTGGTCAATGTTTTTCAAGTTCTGGATTCCCGGCTCCGATTACTATGGGTCTATTCTGGTGTTTTTTTTTTTTAATGCAATGTTGTTAATTTTGATGATTGTTCAAAAAACTGTTCCACTCTGGCATTACAGGTTATTAACCCTATGTGGGTAGCAAACTCTTATAGTTTTGGACTGGTTTCCCCGGTGCAGGCAATCTCTTTCCAGTCTTTTGTTGTTAAACATGAAATAATTTGAGACTTACTCTGCAAAGACCAATGCCTCTTTATACTATTTTTGTTACATTAATAAAATTAATCTAAATAATAATATAATAAATAGAATTATTATAAATTTTATTAAAAAAATCAATCTAAAAAATTTTTAAATTATTATAGAATCTAAATGTCCAAGTTTTGTCATCTTTAATAAAAATACTCATACCATATATTACATAAATCAACAATTAAAAAAAACACCCAATTCTTAAAATATTTAAAAAATGTATTTAGACGAGTATGTCGATTGAATAATATTATTCCGCTCGTATAATATAAGAGATGGTATAACTTAAATAATATAGGAGTCTATATATCGTAAAATTTCATAATATAAATTATTATAATATTCAGGCTCACGGTATGGTCGACATAAGAGCGGAGGGCTGTTTATGAAATACTTATATATATATATGAAGTATATATAGCAATTCATAAAAGTTTTAAATGAATATCATCTTGTAATTATTATTTTAATATTATTTTAAATATATATAATTAATTTGGAATAATTTTATTAAAATTATTTAATTTTAAAGATAGTTAAAATATTTATTAAGTGTAATTATGTTGGAAATATGTTTATTGGGAATGAGATTTCAATTTTTAATTTAATGTACAAATAATTATTAGATGGAGAGTAAGATATAACTTTCTTTAAAATTTAAAGATTAAGATTTATTGCTAAAATAGTTAAGGATATCTTAGCTCTTAATTAAATTGATTAATTTAAAAAAATTGAACATGTGTCATGTGAATGTGTTATATTTTTTTGGGCATGTTAATTAGTAAGTCATAATATTAGCCCGTAATATTGTAAGAAATCTCATTTACAACTTAAGAAGCCACGTGATAAAATAAAAGTGAATCTCAATTATTAAGAATATTGTTACATATTTTTTAAAATGTATATATATTAAATTCTGTATTATTATTTTTTATAAATAATCCTTAATAAAATTATAATTTTTTAGTTTTTATACATTTTTTAATTTTAACATATAAAATATGTTATAAAATTTATTTTTGATATTTTTTAACCTTTCCCAACTATTTTATTTTATACAATTAAAATAATACGTATTTATAATAAATTTAAACCATCCTATATTATTTCCCATACAATTATACTATCATAAATAATTAAAAAAATACGATCTTATAATATGCATCTCTTTACTTAAACCATTCTTATAATAATATTTTGTTATCATAGTTTCATTCAAATAAAAAAAATCAATCACATTAAGAAAACAGGGCGAAGATCATTTAGTTGCATGAAGGTTCCGCAAGCTCAAAACCTAAAATACAATGTATCTTTCTTAGTTTATATAATGCAATGTATTGTCAAAATTTAATTTATCTCCAATAATTTTATTCCAGAAAACATAATCTTATTTATTTGTGAACAGAGACGGAGCAGTCTACAGTTCTGGCAAAACTTGTACTTGTGCCAGTGCCCTGAGAAACGATGTGAACAAAACAATAACGTCCATCAAGAACCAAATGCATTTCGCCGTTAAACATCCATTAAATATTAGATATTAAATGACTTCATTTAGTAACCAATAACATAATTATTAATGAATATTTTAAAAATATTTTTATGTTTAAATTACACATGTATTAAATAAATTTATAAGTTACTCTCGATCAGGCATGCTCAAGGTAGGTGAGGATGTTGGTTAGACATGGTAGTTAGGTTATGTAAGGGAATGGTACCACCCACCACCTCCCACCACCTCTCACACTTTTATGGCGATGGGTGCGGTGGCCTCCCGCATGTTACCTCACAGAAGAGATGGGAAAAGTGGTAGGCATGGCTAGGGCAGAGAAGGAGGTGAGGCGGTTAAGGCAAGGACGGGTGATGTGACAGAGCAAGGTGGAATGGGATTATGAAAGAAGTTGGGACAAAAAGAGAAGTATAGTCAAGATTACAGGAGGAGGGAGGAGCGAGGGCACAAGATTCTGGAGCTACTAGCAACGACCTCTGAAAATAGTTTTTGGGTATGTTTCCTGGCCTTACAGGCCCATTACTATGGTTACTTTGTTAATTCATGGTTAGGGGTGCGGGAGATGATAGGGGAGGGAAATTGGGGGAAGGCCGGGAGACCAACGTAAGCTGGGGGGGATGGTGATCGTGTTAGGGCCAAAGGCGAGAACTGGTAGAGAAAATCGGGCTTGGGACCTTGAGAAACCTCTTGGGAGTGAATGAGATAGTTGGTATACCAAAGAGGCTGGGAAGACTGCAACGAAGCATGCGCGATGGCCACGAGAAGAGCAGAGAAGAGAGGAAGCCCTTCTCATCGGAGATGTGAGGCAACAACATTGGGCAGAGGGGCGAGGGAAGGTAATCCGAGTTGGAGTGACGGTAACCTAGCTTGATGGGCTGGCGGTGAGAGTTGTAAGCATAAATTGGGTCTAGCACCGAGACATCACCCCTATGAGTAGGCGAGAGCATTGGCATAACTAGGGGGGTGGTGAGGCTATCACAAGGCAGGTGAGAAAGAAAAATGAGAGGCAGAAGAGTGGCACAGCCACATTAGGCAGAGGAGAGGCACTGCATCTTGGGGCAAAGGGGCACCTGGGCAGAGGCAATTGTGATGGGTAGCATGAGGGGACGGGAACCTGCATCAATCCAGAGAGGCATGAGACCACTTCCCGAGAGCTAAAGCATCTCGTGTGTGAACATGCACATAAAAGAGAAGAGATGGCCCGATTTGCACGTGGAAGAGGACGTGAAAAAAGGGGGAGGGAGTCAACTCAAGCAATAGACTCAAGCACTTCGGAACCTAGGTGTGTGAGGAAGCCTGTAGAATGCTTCATTAGTGAAGCGACAACAACTTACAAGGAAGGAACGAATGCAGGCATCCGTAAGATTTTGGACGAATGGGAGGAGAAGATAAAACAAGAGGAAATGGAGAATTGGCATGTTGTAAGCCTGGATCCTATGAGTACCAGGGGCAGACTCACCCAGTTTAAATTGATGCTATATCTATGCTGACTCACGAAGAGCCTCATGGGGAAGACAATGGAGCAAATGTAAGTGGGGATGGCTATAACCCTTCAAGACATGCCCAATTACAAAAAAGATTTGCATACAATCCAATTTCATTTGTGTAAGTAGGACAACCTCCTTGATCAAATCCAAAGGTAAATTCCTTGCATTATTGAGCTAGCTGACATGCTTGGACACTCAACCAAACACACGGCTCTAGTGGAGTCTACCCCAGAAGAACAACAAGATTTGTCAGTTTCTTGGATTTTTTTGTTTCTTGCGAGTAGCATTTACTTTTAGTGATGCATGCTTACAATAGATAAACACATAGACTCTTATCATTATAATGTATATATCTTGGTTAGGTCCACTGAAACTATATTATTTTTAGATGGCTTATAACCAAGATAGGTAGGATAGGTGGTCAATAGACTTGGTTTCCTACTCGACAAGTTGAGGCCACCTATCTCACATATGTGGTGTAAACTTGTGTTTTATAATAGAAAAAAAAAAAATTCCTCCCAAATCTAACAAAAAATAAAAATTAAAAATTAATCAAAATATATAATTCTTCTTTAAAAACATAATAAATTAATAAATAATAAATATTTGCGTTTAACAGGCCTTGTCTATCTTATAATTATTATTTATTATTTAGTAACAAATTAAAAACAATATTTTATTAGAATTAATTATTGCATTTCCATTGATACAATATATTGATGTCATACCACTATTATATATTAATTTGTGACCATTAAAAAACATTTTATATAATTATTATCACAATTTCATTGATAATAATATAATGATGTCATGCAACGTGTATTTAAAACTACCTTAATCATTATTTTTGAAAATATATAATTAGAAATTAAATGTTTATCAAGATTAATTTAAATCCATTTTCATTTTATAAAGATTTACAAATTAAAAAAAAAATTCTACTTGTCATATATTTGAGAGATCATGGTTTAGTTTAGATGAATCAAAATGGCTTCTAATGAATCAAACATTGATCATTTTACTTTAACAAAGTTTATATGTGAATGATTCATTTTTTAAAACTATATGTTTAATTTTTTTGCAACATGACTTAGAAGCATCAAAAGCCAGAATTTAATAATAATAATAATTTATTTTTGTGTGGTGCAGATTTGTTAAATATTTTTTATTTTTTTAGTAGTTTAATGTAAAGAATAAATTAAAAAAATTTGAATTACAACATTTTCTTAACTATTTTTCACTTCTTTATTTTAATTTAGCTATATTTAAACCAAATAACATGAATTAGTTATTACGCTCGATCGGGCTGGATGACATGGCCTGGAGTAACGTGACGTCCTGGCGGCGCATGTTTGAAGGAGTAATGAAGATCGAACGAGGTAGGAATAATGCAGGCAGGTGGAGCGGTTGGCAGGGAGAACAGGCAGATCAGGGGCTCAGTAATGCAGGTGATCAGTAATGCAGGTGATCCGAGCAGCGGATGGGATGGTAGGATGGCGAGCAGGTAGCACCATTATGTGATGGGCCGTGAGAGCAGATACAGCCATTACCTCGGCAATGATTCAACCAGACCGCGAGCTGTTAAAACCGGGAGTAAGAGAGGGATAACCGTCTGCGAGGATTGCCAAAGTTCTACCTGCTACAACTTGGTGCGCTGGGGGGCTGGGTTAATTCGAGGTGAGGACGAATTAACAGAGGTAGACTGCTACCTGGGGTGCTGTTGGGTTGGGATAATTACCGTGAGGAAGGCGCGAGGAGGAAGTTGCAGCGGAAGCAGGACAATGGAAGGAGAAGGCAGTGGAAGCGGGAGGAGGTGGCTGCGAAGCGGGAGGCAGGAGGTCCATCATAAAAGTCCGGCGGACGTGAAGGGCAAGAGGAAGGTTGATGCAGAGGGGAAACCGCGCGTACAATTTGTGGAGAGTTCTGAAGAGGAAAATGAGGAGCAGCAGGACATCCAGGGGGAGGAGGTCTGGAGGAATCGATGGCAATGCCTGCCGGGGAGAGGATAACGAGGATATTGAGACTGCGAGGGACCATGCCGGTGGTAGGAACGGAGGAGGCCTACGTGGCAGAGGGAGAAGGGGTCGAGGTCGAAGGGGCCGAGGAGGCCGTCAGCGAAGGGATGTGGCGGAGGGCAAAAGCCGGAGGGGACGCCGGTGCAACCCTCTCCAGGAGCAGGAGGATGAACTAGCGGCGGGCGACGACTCCAGGCGGACCAGACAAACCATAAGCGGCAGGATTCGAATTGCGGAGAAGGAATACAAAGATAATTCGAATCCAAAAGTCAGGAAAATAATGGAACATTAGGAAGAGGACGCTATACAGGCGCAGTCATAAGAGGAAATGGAGGATTGGGCTGCCATTATGCCTGACCCTGGCCATACCAGGGGCAGAATGACCCTGTATAAACAATCCCTCCATCTTTATTGGGTCATGAAGCGTCTTATGGCAAAAGCCTTAGAGCAGGTTGCCATGGAGATGGCAGAAATGGTCCAAAGCCTCCCCAATGTCAAAAAGGAGCTGAAGGACATAGTTATCACCATGCTCTTGCAGGAGAAAAGATTGGAGGATCTGCAGAACCAGCTGGTGGCCAGTGGAGTTTTGGTAAAGCAGGAAAAAGGCAAGCAGGCTGAACCAGACAAGTAACGCTCGACGGCATGGTCCTGGTTTTTCTGGAAACTCTTGGTTTTGCTTTCGTTTGGCATGCGATATATAGCTGTTTTTATTTGTAGGAAGAACTTAGTAGTTGATAATAGGGCTATAGCTATAGAAACTGATATGGAAAACTGGTTTGAAACAGTGGTTAACACTCAATTTTGTCTTAATCTGCCTTTTCTGGATGGTCAAGAGTCTCGGTTTCCCTTCGGGGCGGGATGAGACCATGATGTATCTGCTGTAAATATTTTGTTAATAATAATGGACATACTCAATTTACAAAAAAAAAAAAAAACATGAATTAGTTTTATTATACTTTGTTTTAATATAGTTATACTTAAAAAATAAAAAATAAAAAATAAAAAATAAATAAAAATCCAAGAGTTAGATCAATTGGTTAAATATTTATTACTTAAGCACCTCAAGGTCAACTTTCCTCCACACCATTTTTAAATTAAGATCTGACCTAATCTACAACTAACCATTTTAATAAACCTAATAAACTACATTGAAAAAAATAAAGAAATAAAATAAAACCAACTCCAATTAAAAAAAACATTTAAAGTACTATAACCTAGTATAGCATTCACCCACTTTAACAAACAATTAAAAAAACATTTAAACTAATATAACCTAGTATGGCATTCACCCACTTTACTCGTACCATTGAACCATGCTGATATAGTGGACGTTCAACCCATTCCTCGGATCCCCTTTACTCCGGCCACTTTACTAATTGGAGTATTCATCCTGGGCGACTTCTATTTCAGCTCTTATAGCATTTTAAATGCGGTCTGTTATTTTAGTAATTGAGTATTCATCCTCAGTGACTTCTATTTCAGATCTTATAGCATTTTATGGCCGTTGGATATCTGGATATAACAGGCTGCCATATCACTGTCATTGAAAAAAAAAAAGAGATCAATATACTCTGGATATCGAGCAGCCATATTAAACCGCATTTAAAATGCTATAAGGTCTGAAATAAAATTAGGCTTCATCCTCCTGTCACGCTGAAGTCAATTGGCCAAGCTCGCCATTTCCCACGCTCGCCACTGGACGCTGTCGTTTGCTTTGCAGTTGAGACTGGCTGGTATTGATGTTGATATTGGATGAAGAGTGTATGGTTAAGAAAGTCGCTGCTGTGCAGTTCTCATTCCTATCAAAATCATCTCGCTGTTCAATAAAGGGAATCTTTTACAAATTTGACCTGTTTTTAAAGTGCATTAATCTCCTTTTTCGATTAGAATTTTAATTCGTATTAGAATTAAATTATTATTCTAATTATTAAAGATTTTTCTAATCAATTTTCAAATAACAAATATCATGCAACATAGATTCCTTATACTCTTCTTGATTGCAGTTCAGATGATGGGACATAGTTTCGGAGTTGTCTACAATGTGATTTTTTGGAGATTTCGGTGATGGAATCCGGCCGAAGAAATTGAGGTTAAATCTTGATTTGTTATAGTAAAAATGATTTTTTAACTGTATATTTGGATTCAGCACCCTGAAAAACCCCGGGGACACTTTGATTGTGCAGAAACTAGCTATCAAACTTGCCATTCCAATAAATTGCTACCAGATTTTGACTGTAAAAACCCACCTTTTATTCACCGGAAAAGCTATCAAAAAGTAGCATTATAGACAACTGCCATAGTCAAACTGCCATAGTTTCACTGATTGCGTACATCAACTACTTGATTTGTGAGTTTTTAATTTGCTCTTCTTTTCGATTGGCCTAGGGCTCTCTTATCAATGGGATGGACACTCGCCACTAATAATTGGTTGTTAAAGAATTGAATTTTGAAACATCACGGTTGTCCTATCAATCTAATATTGACTGAACAAAATTCTCGCTGCCCATAGAGAGAGGTCTAAAGTCGCTTATTTAAGTCCTATCAATCCAATATTAACTAACAAAATTGCGTGAACAAAATTAGTTGAAAGTAGTTAATTTCATTGATGGTAAAGCCGAACGTCTCTGTAAAATTGTTGTGCACGCAAAAACCTATTCGCCCCCTATATATATTCTGATCTATATCTCATCTCATCCACAATTAGATCTACTTTGTTTGAGATAAGCATTCAAGGGTTCTTCCTCTGCTGTAATGGCTGCTGCAAGTGCAAACTCTTTCGTGAACCCAAAATGGGGCAAAGTGATTCGCGCGGAGAGTGTGCAGGAGCTTGTTCTCAAGAATCATGGCCACTCACATGAAGCTGTTCCCGGCCGATACATCAGGTCTCAGGAAGAGAGACCCACCACGTCCTCATTACTGGTCTCTCTTCAAACTGCAATTCCTGTCATCGACATGAAGAAGTTGAGCAACTTACCTGGACAAGATTATCAGAGACACCAAGAAATGGTGAGGCTTTCCATGGCCTGCCAAGATTGGGGTTTCTTCCAGGTATGCAATTGTCATATTAAACAGGCCAGGTTGTACATTCCCATTGGCCAGATCCTTGTCATAGGTGTTAGATACTATTAATCTGCGCTGCAGATTTTTGAATATTTTTTAAATTGGATTAATAAGAATTAATCTGTAATTATTAATGTTTAACTATCAGTAGATCTATAACTATTAATCTTGAATTATCACTAGATATCACTTGAATGCTATAATATTACATTTGTACTGATTCATCATAGGTTTAGATCTCTGCTAATTATTAGTTAGGATGTCACTTGCGAATCCCAGAGAATTATATTTGTACTTTTTTTCCTGGATGATTGCTGCTAATGCAATGATTTCTCAGATTGTGAACCATGGGATTCCTCATTCTTTAATTGATGAGATAAAGGGCGTAGCTAAAGAGTTCTTTAACCTTCCATTACAAGAAAAACAGAAATATGCTCCCCAAGAAGGAGATGTTCAGGGATATGGTAAGACGTTCGTAGTAGCTGAGGAGACGTTCGTGATAGCTGAGGATCAAACGTTGGATTGGGGTGACTTGCTTGCTTTGACACTTATGCCTCATAGCCTCAAAAATCTCACCCTCTGGCCCACCGTCCCCACAAATTTCAGGTAACTAAAATTATAATTATAATCCGACTGATAGGTATTGTCAGCACATTAATTTATTATTAGTATTGATCAGAGTGAAGGGTATTGTTATCAAGAGCTTAATTGGTTGATGGGCAGGGATAGTGTTGAGAGGTATGCAATAGAGGTGGAAAGAGTCGCTCAAGAGGTGTTGAGTTTGTTTGCTGAAAACTTGAATCTGGAGGCTACTCATTATTTCAAGGAGAAGTTTGGGTCAGAGCCCATGAATTTGATGCGGATGAACTTGTACCCTCCTTGCCCTAGACCAGAGCTTGTTCTGGGTTTGAGTCCTCACTCTGATGGAGGAGGAATAACATTGCTCCTGCAGGATGACGAAACAGTAGGCTTGCATGTCCGGAAAGATGATCAATGGATTCCTGTGGAACCCATTCCAAATGGCCTTGTTGTAAACATTGGGGATATGCTGGAGGTAATCATCCCAATACTTGAGGACTTGGGCATTCTGGATTGCCTAGATTTTGTTGCAGACATTGATAAAATTTCTGAAGGTCCAATCATGGTGTTACTCTCATATGGTCTATTCTGTACGCAGGTAATGACAAACGGGAGATATAAAAGTGTGGAACATCGTGCAGTAACAAACGCAGAGAGGGGCAGACTCTCAATTGCGCTGTTCTACGGTGCAGGTATGGATGCGGAGGTGGCTCCAGCATCGAAACTAATGGATGAACAGCACCCGTGCTTGTACAGGAAGTTCAAGCACGAAGAATACATTCGCTATTACCTCTCCAGACCACTTAAAGGGAAACGCACGCTTGCAGACTTCGCCAAGCTTGACATTAATTAGCAGTACTTAAGGTCAGCCGCTGCTTGTCAAACAAATCGGGCTGTCCAATAATGTTGTCATATGCCGATTTGCTTTACACAAAACCAGCTTGCGAGCCCACTATCTCTATGCACGAAATCATGGGAATGCAAAAATGGGAGAGTATTATTATAAAAATAGTATAATAATGTTGATAAAAACAGGTATGATCAAATTTAAATAATTTTAAGTAGAGGTATTATTTTTAATTTTAACTTTTGGAGCTTTTCTTAAGGTGTTGAACGTTTGGATTTACATGCAAGCTCTATCTCAATTGTAAATTTGTAGTTTGTAGTATAGGGATTGCTTACATTCACCTTTTTGTTTATATGGTTTGCTTACATTCACCTTTTTGTTTTTGTTAAAGTACACAAATGTTAATGTTTATTCTTGGAATCATTTGTTGTTGGAAACCCATTATTATTTAGAAAACGCATCTGTGTACTTTTTAACTTACAACATTTGTTATCTATCGAGTGTCATTGTGCCATCCAAAGGGGTGCTTGAGAAATGCTTCTCAAACTAATCAGTTATAGCGGTCCCATGGGTCTTCTTGGGCGTATGCAAAGCGAGAAGGTAGAGCAATTTACTTAGTAAAAGATTGAAACACTTAATTGGTATTTGTAATCAGTTTTTATGCATGAATACATTCCAAATGGTTCTTGTTTTACTATTAAACTGCAATCCTGGGTCTTCTTGGGCGTATGCAAAGCGAGAAGGTAGAGCAATT
Source organism: Pinus taeda (assembly GCA_000404065.3). Taxonomy (NCBI): domain Eukaryota; kingdom Viridiplantae; phylum Streptophyta; class Pinopsida; order Pinales; family Pinaceae; genus Pinus; species Pinus taeda. The sequence goes on along the minus strand of APFE030497805.1, from coordinate 15,394 downwards.
TACTTAGTAAAAGATTGAAACACTTAATTGGTATTTGTAATCAGTTTTTATGTATGAATACATTCCAAATGGTTCTTGTTTTACTATTGAACTGCAATCCTGCTTTATTTGCATGGATTATTTCTTTTATTTTAGAAAAATGTTTAAAATAATTAGTAATGTTGGTATTTGCAATTTGTTATTCAAACCAAGCGAACTGATCTTTGAACCAAAGTTCAAGTGTTGTGGTAAATAGTTTAGATGTATGTATGATGTTAGAACTTTAATAATACGAAATCTTGTTAATATTAATAATAGTTTTTAAATTATTCCTTATGTAGAAATAATTTATATTATTCTATGATCCACACTTCAAAGAAATTGAAATCGTGAGATTGATAAGGGAGAAGTGAGGGAAAATGACGGGATCAAGATATTCTTAAGATGTAATGTAATGACAGAGAAAGACAAAATTACAAGCCCTTTAATTAATGCATTGGAACATTAGGCATGAATGATGTGTGTTTCTTATATACATTGATTATTAGTCATGATTTTTAGTTTATATAAGGATTCCCAAATAATTTATGTGGCCATTAGCATTTATCCTTTGATCCCATGACCAATTCAGTTATTAAAAAGTCATTTGATTTGTTGAAAATAGTCTTATAAATTACAAGACTATCTAACTATGGTTTCGGAAAAAATAGAGTTTTATATTATAAGACTACAATTTTTTTTCAGAAATATAATTTGTTTAGAACAACATGAACATTAGCATTGAAAGTTTCTTATGATAAAATAAGTCAAAAGAATTCAAGGGTTGAAGAATTCAGAAATATGAGCACAATAATCCTAGATTCATCCCTAAAGAAAATGACCTTAATGATATTCTTATCAAACTCAGTTGAGAGTGAGTGTTTTGGTTTAATCACTACAAAGAATATTCATTATTCGTTGTAGTCATTTCCTCTATGGTAGTCCTTTTCTTTATAATAAGCCCATGTGCATCACAATGGCATAACAACAAATTGAATTATGAAAGGAACAAGACCACTAATTTAGTTATTAGAAAGGTGCTTCATTTTGGTGAAAATAGAGGCTTATATTATAAGACTATTAAAATATGATTTTGGTGAAAACAAAATTATATTATAAGACTACAAATATTTATCAAAGATATTTTTGGTTTTGAACAATATGAACTTTAACATTGAAAGTTTCCTATGACAAAAGAAGGTAAAAGAATTCAAAGAATAAAAAAATTCAGAATATGGGTATAATGGTCATCAATTCATCCCCAAAGAAAATCACCTCAATGAAATCCTTATCAACACTCAAATTATCTAGAGTGATTTGTTTTGTTTTATCATTGCAGAGAATATTCAGTGTACTGTTTCCTTTATGGTAATCATTCTCCATGTAATAACCCCCTATGCATCACAATGGCATAAGAACATGATGAGTTATGAGAAAAGGGCATATGATTATTTGGAGTTATGCTTTTTATGGTTCAAAGTGAGGCTAGTCTCTTAAATTTTTCATAGAACTTGTGAGGGCCAATGGTCATTGGCACCAAGAGGTTATTGATCCCATATTTGCACATTTTTTTCTCAATAGTGTACATGAAAATAATTTTACCATTTATTCCAATCACATTTTGAACAAATGTAGAAGTTACCAATGGTTATAAGAAACTACACCATAACATTCCAACACAATTGAATTCAACTTTGCACCCACTAAAAAATAAAAAATAAAACAATCCATATTTAACTAAACTTATGTCACATGTATATAAACATTTTAGAAATGACCCACTTGGTTTGTGATACCCACCAAATGAAATTCCTTTCCATAGATGTGAACTCCAATAGCTATAGCCACGGCTCCAATATCTTCTTATTTAAAAAGGGATTTACAATTACATGTAGTTTTCAATATGATGCCCCGATTTCAATATGCATTTTAGGAGGTAAGCGTCTCATTATTTCTATTAAACCTTTCACATGTTCACACAATTCTATATACATATTTATATTTAGAGTCATATGGCAAGAAATGGTCGATAAAGAATTGCATACTTGTCCACATTAAGAATATCATTAATTCATATTTGTTTCTTCACAAATAAATACATTCATACTGACTAGTCATGAAATACCAATAAGTAGAGTTTATTTTGACCAAATATGGAGGATCTACTTCCTTAATCACCATTGGGCTTGTTTATTTATTATAATATTTCTACCATAACAAGGCATGGTTATGACAATGGTGGAAAGGAATAGGATTATGTTTGAGTAAAGTCATATTGAATTATTCAATGGCCAATCTCATATGTTGCTAGGTGTAGTATTATATGAATCTATCAATATATTATATCATTAGTATTCAACATTTTGATAATAATATTACCTACTAGAATCCAAGCATGATTAGATTTTCAAAATGATTTCTTAACTATAAAATTTAATATTTATCAAAACTTAGAAGGAAGAAAAGTACAAAAATAAGGATATATTTAGATGGGAGGTCCATCGAATGGATGTTAAATCCTCCTTCTTGCATGGGGATCTACATGATATAGATTGGATCATGGTATTGTTTTTCATCCATATTGATGCTTTCATAATGGAAAAGTGGAGGAATAAATTCACATGACCATTTCTATCAGCACAGTTTGGAAAATTGGGGTATGAAACCTTCTAGGAGAATTTTGAGGCATCTAATGACATTTCTGAGGGATGAAACATTGTTGCTTTAGAATAACACCATTTTTTCATATTCTGCACATAGATACCTTTACAACAACACAAGAATCGCCTCAATCAAATTCTATATGCAGAAGTTATGTCACTCAAAATTTGGCCTAATTATTTTGGCCACCACAATTCGAGAGGATGCCACATCAACCCCATAATTCATGGAAAAAGGGCTGGCCACATGATCATGATGAATAATACTCTAAAAGAGTCCATATTGTAATTCTAGTTAAGAGCTGAAGGAGTCAAACCTAACAATTAATAGGCTACTGGGTTATGTTATAACTGGGCCACTCGGAGGAAAAGGGGTTTCATTATTTTATAGTGTATCTTGTTACATAGATGAACAGAGTAGTCAACAAGTATAGGGATGAGAACTCGTAGAGTATTTGTGAACTGAAGTAACCCACAGGCTGTAGGTCTTACATCTATGTACTCGTAGTCATTTTCTATTCAATGAAAAAGAGCAAAGCAGTCTCACCTTCCACTTGCATTTCTCTCCTGAAATAGTATTTATTTTGTTGTTCTCTATTTTTTGCATAATTATAATTTTCATGCATACATAATAAACAATAATTTAGAGATCCATAAATCTAATGAGAAATAACCCTCATAGTGTATACTTCATATTTTTAAGTATAATTATGTCAGATCTGTTGTGATCAGTGTTGTGAACATCTCGATAACATCCCAATTTTATCTTGAAATCATGATTTTTTGGCCTACCCAATGTTTTTTACTAATATTTTAATGGTATCTTGATTTTTCCAATGTTTTCCAACTTTTACCAATATTTTCTTGATTTTTATGATTTTTTGGTTTTTCGAACCCCTGTCAATTTTATCCCGATGTTGATATTCACAAAATTGGTTGTGATTAACTATCCAATGGAATATCCATGGAAATTTACAAATCACTAGAAGAATAAATCTACATGGGACAACCTCCTAGCTACATTCAAAGTGATTATGGCCATGTTTGTTGCCTTAATCAATCTCTCTATGGTTTCAAACAAGTTCCTTGATCTTGGTATGTAGAAATTGATAGCTTTCTTCTTGACACTCACTTCTCTAGATTTCACTCTAACCCCAATGTTTATGCCAAGAAAGTAAGAACCCATATCATAATTCTTCTTCTTTGCTTTTATGACCTTATCCTCAATAATAATAACCCTAAACTTCTAACCCACGTGAAGTCAATCCTTAAGAGGAAGTTTGAAATGATAGACTTGGGTTATTTACATTATTTACTTAGAATCTGAGTATTTCAAACCAAGGAAGGAACTTCTCTTTCCTAATCTATGTCTACATGTGACTCTATTCATCATTTTCACATGGAAACTTGTAAACTAGCCCCTTTGACAAACTCCTTCTCCCTTTTAGTCTAGACTCAAACTTGTTGCCACTTGCACTACACCCAAAGTTGGTTGCCTCTTATATTTGATTCATACACATCTTGATATTTGTTTTGTTATAATTGAATTTAGGCTTATGTGGTCCTTATCATTGAAAGTAAGAAAACTTTCGATAAAATTCACATCATCAGAGCTTTGTCAATGCGTTTTGAAGCATCCAATGTGGTTAATCACTAGGAAAAGATGAAGAACTACATCCTAGCATCAAGTTAAATAGATGAAGAGAAAAAAAAATAGCATTTATAATATAATAGTTAGATTTGACTAAATAAATATTAATTATTAATAAACAAAATTTTAATATAAGGAAATAATTGTTAGAATATTGTTGTTAATATTGAATAAAGGAAAATAATTAATCAAAAAGAAAATTTTGATGAAATAAATATCTAACATAAACAATAATATTTATTTCAAACCTAAATAATGAAAACAATAAAAAATTAATAAAATAAAATAAAATAAACCCACCATGAAAGTCATTAGAAAGAAACAAAAAGGATACTTCAGTATATTTGGAGTACAGTTCAGTTTGGTATACATCATAGTTCTAGGGGGACTCATTTATTTTTCATTGATTCAGATTGGGTTGGTAACCAGAATGATCAAAATTCTATTGCAAGTTATGTTTTCTATCTTGGTTATGAACCTGTCACTTGGGCTTGTAAAACGTAGCTGGATATTTCTCTTTCTTCAGCAGAAGCAGAATACCAAGTAGCAGTTAATGCAAGTCAAGAAGTGTTGTGGCTTTGAAACTTCCTTTTAGAGTTTTTATACTACCAAAATCATTCAACCACCCTTTAGTGTGATAATACAAGTTCCATGAAGTTCACCAAAGATTCAATTCAATATCAATTCTATCTATTTTAAGAGTTTAGGAAGTTCTTTTTTTTTTTCGTTTTTTTTATTACATCGATAAATATCCATTTATTTCATATGAGAAATATACATGTTCCAGTTCATTACATCAAAGTTCATCATGTCACATGTGGGAATTGACCTTTGGTGGGGAGGATCCTAATAATTCCTCCAAATCACCTAAGATAAATCCAATTGACAAGATTTTTTTATTAAACAGGGATATGCTCTAATACTTCCTTCCTTTTCGTATTATTTCACCTTTGTAAATCATTCAATCCTCTCTAAGTTGTTCCTAAAGGGGGATGTTAGGATACTTAGACACAAGAGTTAGTTACATTAAACTTGGTATAATACACATCTATTAGTTAAAAATGTGTTTCCTAGTGTGTTTCATTAGTATGCATTAGTTGCATTTTAATCCAATGGTCATGATATGTTCTAAATATAGCATGATCTAACATTCATATTCTACTAAAGACTAACAACTATTTGTCAATGGCTTAACACTTGGTTGTTCCATTGTCTCTATTTAAAAAACATGGAGGGTAATGGATGATGATTGACTATAAGAAATCCCTTATGTAAAAAAACAAATGCATTCATAAAATTTCTAAAAGTAGCCATGTTGGATGGAGCGCTGGATTGTTTCCCATGTAAAGAGTTTTAACATCATAAAAATATTTGTATTTTGATCTTTGATCTGGTTGTGTGAGTGGTTAATGAAGGTTTTCATTTTGTATGGAATACCATGTTTTCCCAAACAAGTAGCAATAGCCTTTTTTGAATCAAATGAATATAATGTGAAATCTTTATCAAAATTTGGACTTACCAAGATTAGAGTTGTTGTAATAAGTTGCTTGATATTTGAAAATGTCATCTAAGCTTCAAGGGTCCATTCAAGTTTGATCTTTCTTTAACAATTTATTATTTAGTTTTAAAAGTTTGAAGCATAATCAAGGAAACAAAATTTACCTTTATAAAGAAAGATTGTACTACTTTATGGGATATTGGTGGATTGAGATTAGTGATAGCTTTGAGGCTTTCTGGATTGATATATATTACCTCTTTACTAATAATATGGCCAATAAATTTTCATTCAATTACTATAAATAAGAACTTATCAGGATTAAGTGATATGCCATATTTTGTGCATATTTGGAAAACTTGTCTAAGATTTTTCAAATGACATTTCCTTGATTTTAAATGAATGGTCAGGTCATCTTCGTACTTCAACATGAATTTGAGGATGATATCATTGAAGGAATTATCCAAAGCAATTTAAAATGTGTTTCTATCTTTTTTTAATCCAAAATGCATGAAAATATAAACATTACCCATGGTGTTATGAAATAAATTTTGTGATGATCTTCTTTAGTGAAAAGTACTTGATTGTACCCTGAAAGTCCATCCAGCATAGAAATTACTGTAGAGATGGTTACATTGGTAAGAACATCTTCATGGTTGGAAGTGTGTAACTTGGAATATCAAATACATCAATTATTAACCTATGGAATCCTAGGAAGGGGGTGTCCCTAGTTGTAGTGTGGTGTTAGGAGTCTAACAGAATGACAATTTTCCCATCTAAGTCTTTGTTTGAATTTTATGGTGAGTTGTAGGTCAATTTCAAAATCCATTTTAGGACATATTTTGATTTTTTCCCCATGGTGTAAAAAAAAACCCAAGATTCAAAAGGGAGTTTCATACTTCATCATTTTGTTTGGTGAAGATCCATATGAGCATGCTACCCATAATCACTGCACCTATTGTTTTCAAAATCGACCCCCTTGTGCAAAATTTGCATAGATATTTATAGAATTAAACCATAGCCCAAACATCCTCAAATAAATAAATTATGGACTTATGGATTACTAGGAGGGGGGTGTCCTTAGTTGTAACCATGTTCTAGGGGTCGAATAGAATCGTCAATTTTTCCATCCAAGTCCTAGTCTGAATTTTATGGTGAGTTGCAAGTCAATTCCAAAATCCATCTAGGGACATATTATGATTTTTTTTCCATGGGTATTTTCCATTAATGTGTATTGACATGGAATTTGAAAAACTATAGTTTTGTGGAATTTGAAAAGCTTGGTAATATGAAATTTGATAATGCTAGTTTTTTGGAAATTAAAAACAAGTCGATGGCTAAGGTTTCTTATTTTGGTGGATGTCGGGTTTGGAGAGTCCCACTTATGCTAACTTATATTAATCCATGGTAGTTAAATATAAGTGTGGAAAACCTAATTGATAGCTAAGGTGAAATGTGGATAACATTATTTTGTCCTAAGAGGTCGACATGGACATTCTCTTTATGCACTTTGCTTGGGATGTTATCTGTGTTCATTATGTCAATGAATTTTATGAAGCCATGAAATCTCATATGGATAGAATTTTGTTGTTTATACCATTGTGACTAATTTATACCCAACACGCCATAGGAAACTCCCATAAGTGACACTCTTTTAAAAGAAACATACATATAAGTGCCATGATTTTAAGTGATGCCCCATAAGCAATGTATATATAAACAATACTCTTCAAAGGGAGACACATAGTCGACATGCTATATAAGATAGCCACCATAAGTGATACAATTAAGCACCAATTTGCCGAATCAATGCACACTTAAGCCATGGTACACCATATTAGGTGTCACATATAAGTGATGCACCCTAACTGCACATAAGCAATGAACGATGACCAATATAGTAAGTTAAAATTTGACTGCATAATTAGGTAATGTAAGTAAACACAAAATATTGACCTTGCATCACAAATTGGAAATTTGCATTGATGTGGAAATTGAAAACCCATAGTTTTATGCAATTTGAAAACCTTATTTTTGCGGAATTCAAAACCCAAGTAATGTGGAACTTTATAGCACTAATCTTTTGGAATTTGAAATGCATAGCTTGTGTCTAAGGTTTCTTATAGTGGTGGACGTAATATTAACGATTTGGAGAGTCTCACTTGTGCCAACTTGGATTAATTTATGGTGGCTGAGGCTAAGTGTGGAAAACTTATTTGATGGCTAAGGTGAAGTGTAAATACTATCATTTTATCATGAAATGTCAACATAAACTTTCTCTTTATGCACTTTCCTTAGGATGTTATCTTTGTTCATTATATTTAAGAATGTTATGAAGCCATGAAACATTATATGGATCAAATTTTGTTGTGTAGACCACTGTGACTAATTTGTATCCTCAACATGCCATAGGAGACTCCCATAAGTGACACATTTTTTAAAAGCAACACACACACACACACACACACATATATAAGTGACATAATTTTATTTGATACCCCATAATCATTGTACATATAAGTGATAATATCTAAAGTGAGACACACAGTTGCCATGTCATGTAAGCTAGCTAATATAAGTGATAAAATTGAGAATTAATACACTGGAGAAATGCATAATCAAGCCTTGGTACACCATATTACATGTCACATACCAGTGATGCACCATAACTAGCAAAACATAGGTGATGTACCTAAGCAATGAATGATAACCAACATAGTGAGTTCATGTATTTGTACATAATTAGATAGTGTAACTAAACATATTATATTGAGCTTACATCGCAAGTTGGAAATATATATCTATCTATATTGATGTAGAATTTGAAAAATGATAGCTTTGCGAAAACCCCAGTTTTATGGAATTTGAAAACCCTAATAATGTGGAACTTGATAATGATAGTTTTTTGGAATTTGAAAAGAATAGTTGGTGGATAAGGTTTCTTATTTGGAAGTTGTCATATCAAGATTTTGGAGGGTCTCACTTATTCCAACTTGTATTAAGTTATGCTGGCTAAGACTATGTGTGGAAAACCTAATTAATGGCTAAGTTGAAGTGTGAATAACCTCGTTTTTTCCTAGGAGGACAACATAAACCTTTTGTTTATGCACTTTCCATACATATACATATATTGACGTGGAATTTCAAAAACCATAGTTTTTTGCAATTCCAAAACCCTAATTTTCTATAATTTGAAAACACTAGTAATGTGGAATTTTATAATGCTAGTTTTTTTGAATTTGAAAAGTATAGTTGGTAGCCACAATTTCTAATTTTGGTATATGTCATATCAAGGGTTCAGAAAGTCTCACTTCTTCCAACATGTATTAATCTATGGTGGATAAGCCTAAGTGTCGAAAGCTTAGTTGATGGCTATGGTGAAGAGTTAATAAACTCATTTTAACCTATGAGGTCAAAATAAACTTTCTCTGTGAAATTTCCTTGAGATGTTATCATTTTTCATTATATTTATGATTGTTATGAAGCCATGGAATGATATACAGATGTAATTTCTTATTTATACCATTATGACTAATTTTTATGTGTAACACACCATAGGAGTCTCCCATAAGTGACATGTTCTTAAAAGAAACATATATATAGGTGACATAATTTTATGTGATGCCCCATAAACAATGTACATATAAGTGATACTTTTCAAAATGAGACACATAGTCAAAATTCCATGTAAACTAACTATTATAAGTGATATAGTTAAGCATCAATTCACTAAAGCAATTCACACTTTATCCATGGTACACAATATTAGGTTTCACATGTATTATCCTTAACCCCTAACTAGGAAACACCACTCTAATAGTATTGTATAATTTTTTCATCAATTATCATCAATTCAATTGTGCAAGCATTTGTACTTAAATCTGTCATTATTTTCATCATGTACATGGCAATTATAATTTTTATGCAAAACAATACTCCATGCAATGCAATCATTATGCATCATGTGTAAATGTAATTACATAAATATAGTGGAAGTTATAAAACATATAAAACACATAAAAAACCATGTGCAATAATCAAATACTTCATGCATAATATGGAAATACTCGGTGAACATATATCAATCATTAGTTAACCATTTATTCATACAATTAGCCAACAATTATACCCATATCAGGCAAACATGGACACAACAGAAACATCACATATAATATCTAAAACCCCAACTAGGGCTAATAGTAGAAGCTAGAAAATTATAATGCATGGCACACCATTACTGAAAATACCCATTTTAGGGTTTGCTATCAAACAAATAAGTGTATATCAAATACACACAAAATATATCATGGAACATTGTACACTTATCTGCATTGAAAGTGTCGAATGGTTGCAGGATCTCCACATTCCTCCCAATCGTAGATTGTGTGGCCCATAATGTTAGGCACTGTCACCCTCAAGCTAAGTACACAACTCTAGGAAACAATTGTACAACAAACAACAACAAAAGCCTAGGCCATGGTGCTAATCAAAATAACCTCCATTTCTAGCCATAGGCTCATGTCCCCATGACCAACACCTAAGTAGCGCATCCTGAAACCCTTGGTGGTGCCTACCTTCCAGGGCGACTTACGGTTGGCCAGAACAATCTCTACCTACAACTCCAGGACCCATTTTGTTTCCTGGTATTCAAGTGTCAAACAACCAAACTGAACTAAATCCCTTTGTCAGTGCTAGAACCAAAACAAGGACTCTATGACCATCTCCAATCGATTTCCCCACTAAAACTCCATGGCACCAATCCATAATCAGGGCCAACAAACCCTTAGAGCCACCAAGTTCTCGATGCTACTTAGGAGCTCACATAAATATTATTCATCTATTTTGGTGTGATTAACTAAATGAATACACCATCAACCAGTCCAAAGTCCACTTCTCAAGGCTCATTGGCTCATCAGTCTCCAGGACTGAATAGTCAACTAAATGTTCCCCTTAATCCATTCCCCATGAATGAATCCATGAATGAATAATAATCCATTGATGCCCCCTCCATCATATAATCGTAGGAACCTACACTTCCTTTTTAAGCGCACGATCTTCACTGGACATGTGACACATTTTGATGTCATGTGGGCCCCAGGGTGCACACACTTTCACCGAAAACTCCATTGTTTCCTTTTATCTCTAGATTTATGTCCCCCATACTCTTTTTGTGGAACGAGCTCTACAACCAACGTTATTTTATTTTTATTATAATATTTGTACAATGTAATCACATTCCACCTCCTCGACCACTTAGCCATTAGAGGCATATAAATCTAGCCATGGTGGCCCCATAAACTTTTTACTACTCTACATGGGCACATGTGCCTAATAATGTAAACTCTGGCTCAACAACCTAATAGTTCAAGGCATCTGGCTCACCAGCCTAAATATTATTGTACATTATTTACATATGCACTATAGCCTCATCATGTTATACTCATCCCACCGAGCTAACCATGTGGATACTTCTAAAGACACCCAACCTCAATATCCACATACATACATACACAACACATGGGTTGGGAAAATGTATTACATTCCCCTCCGCCGCACCCTCCCCGCCCACCCGCCCGCCTTATTTTATGCATTGTCCTCATTGCATCATGTATCCATAATCTAAATTTCTTGATGCAAAATGACTTGAGTTCCCACTTTATGACTCCATGTCCATGCTCTCATGCATGTTTTCATCCAAGGAACGCTCCACACTTTCAGTGCCATCCACAGACCAACATGATATGGAGGTCCTTGCCCCTTGCTTATGAGCATGCACTTCTAACACCACCATTGATACACTTGGAGGACATAGAAAAAGAAAATTAATATTAGCAACAATCAACTTTTATTCATATACACATATTCTTACTTTTAGATAGAGCAACAACAATCACGCACATGCAAACATTCACCTAAACATGCAAACATGAATTTAAAATTTTCATGCAATATATCAATGATGTGCAAATTCATGCAGTGCTAGCATTATTATGCCTCAACTAGGAAGTGTTGTTCTTGTATGTCAACATTTTATACCATCCTATATACATTTTTTGTATTTAACTATTGTATACAATCACCCTACAATCTCACTATCTATTGTTACTATATACAATTCCTACCTGCAAATATTTATTTTTCTTAATGTTTCTTCCTTTGTGGTTGTCATTACCCTTATTTCTTTGTCTATGTTTCAGATAACAATTAACCTATTCAAGTAACACAGTTGCATCACCTGATTTCCAAACCATTTACAATTTGTAAAAACTGACATTTTATCCTATACCCAACCTATGTAAAACCCTATGTTTTATTCCTTTTCGTACAAGTCACAAAAAAACTCTCTTGTCCTCTACCTTATTCAATCGTATCCAACTCTCTTGTCCTCTACCTTACCGGTACCATTTTACCAGACATTTCAACTATTATAATCTTACAATATTCATATTTTTACCCCTACCATTTTACCATCATAATCTCATTTGGAAAAAAACTAATTAATAAAACATTTTAACCACTATAATATTCATCCCCTTTTCTCATATCAGTGTACCATCGTAATCTCATAAAATAAAATTCCAATACAGGGGACGTTCAACCTAGTCTATCTGATCATATCCATCTTCTTTACTCATACCACCTGTCACGCTGAGCTCAAATTGTCAGCCTCACCGTTTTCCACTCTCGTTTTCTTAGCAGTGGCATTAAAACAGTCGTTGCAGTGCAGTTTTCTTTGATATCAAAATCATTTCAGTTTTCAACAAAGGAAATCTTTCAAAAATTTGATATACTTCTTATTAAAAGGGAGTAGAATATTTTATTTATAAGCAAGAATTTTGATTTTGTATAAAAGAATTAAAACAATATTTTATATTTTATTAAATATATTTTAATATTAAATTTTATAATTGTATTATTTTATATCGCAGAAATCAAGTTATGTTTTTGTTTTAAGTTAAAAAATGATTTAATTAGTTGCGAAATTTTTTAATACATTCTTTAAGTTTTAAAAATATAATTTAATATTTGAAAATTAAAAAAAATATATAGATATTCCAATTAATTATTGTATATTGAATGACAATTTTTATAAAACTTGAGTTAAAGGTAATTTGGGATGGGTGACCAACTGGGAAGCCCTGCAAGTCCACGAAGTGATGATTGACGCTATGTGATTCATTTCACTAGTTTCAATCCCACTTTTTCACCCGTGTGTCATTTCACTAGTTTCAATCCCACTTCTTCACCCGTGTGAGCATCACTCGATGCAATGATTGCTAAGTGGACTATTCAAAAATCACGAGAAATTACTCAATTACGATTACCTCTCATGGAAATGGTCATAAATGAATTACTCTACACAGTTGAATCCCAAAAATGATATATAATATAATGCATTACGAAAAGCTCGATACTTAATTTTTATAAGAGTTAAAATTAGATGAGAGAAAACAAAAAATTAATTTAAAAAATAAAAAAATAAAAAAGTCAAATAATAAACATCCATGTTATTTATTATTTGCTTATAGCTACTCGTGATAGTGGTACATTAAAGTTTTATCTATATGTTTATTTTCAATTTTTATGTGATTTGATTATATATAAAATGAACTAATTCATATCATGTTAAACAACTACTTTATTTTATTAATTTTTCACACATTTTATTATAAGAATAAAATATATAATTTAAATATTTATTATAAACTTATAATTATACTAAAATTTTTATTTTAAATTATTAAACTTGTAAATTGTTATAATTAGAAATAATTAGAAATAAGGTTTTAGTAAGATTTGGATCCCAATTAATGTGTACAGATATGTAATTTTAGTTCTTTATTGCTTTTGCTTTAATTTTGCATAAGATGCAGATACTAAGTATTAACGATGCATACTACACTTGTTAAATTTGTTCATATTTTCACATTTACTTAATATATACCAATTATTATTTTACATAAGTATAATGAAATTGATATAATCCAATTCAAATAATTGTAAATATTTTCACTAATTATCTTCATCAACCACTTAATTTCTAATTTTTAATTAATTATAAAAATAAGTAGAAACTTTAAAATGATCCTACTTATTAGTATATAAATAATGGTAAAATTGTTTTTGACTACCCAATTTCAAATGATCCTAAATTCTTTCATTGATGGTCTTCATCAACCACTTAATTTGTTACTATGTTGGTAGATAATCACAAAAAAATATTTGAGTACCTCTTCTCAGTGGGATGGACATTAGCCACTAACAATCGGTTGTTAAATAATTGAATTTTGAAATATAATGTTTGAATCGGTATTGCATTTTGAAGTTTGACCTATCATTGTCTTGTCAATTTAATATTGACTCGGGAAATTGAATGAACAATGCAAGGTTCGGAAAATCGTTATCGGGATTAAATGGGCGAGAGGAAAAATTGGAAAAATCATAAAAATTTGGGAAAATTTGGGAAAAAATGGTAAAATACAAAAATATTCATCTTTTCAATTTTTTTAATATCTAAGGCATCTACAACATAAAATAAATACATTGACACATAAATATGATAAAATAACTAATATATAAGATGTGTAATATCATTTCTAGTGATACATCACACATAACAGTGAATCATGTCTTGAATAGTAAGTCCTAACTCTTGAGTCCCAACTCAGCCTCAAAATATCAACAAAAAATATAATAATGTATCTCATAGCATGAGTCGTAATGTCATATACAATGAAATGAACCAAATAACTAATACTACTGATTTCCTTTGCCCCTCTTGCGAGAAAATGCAAAATCTTTCCCTTTCCCTAAAGATGTAGATGTTGGTGGAGTTGGTAATGGACTCTGTTGTGCTCTAGAAGCTGAAGAATTAGGAGCTAGAGGAGGTAGACCATGTACTCTACTGGTGGCAAGGGTAGCCTAGGTAGGTGGTGTCACCTCCTCCTCTTGTTTCTCCTCCTCCTCCTCCTCCCCCTCTACGCCTTCCACTACCTCATGCTCCAACCAATCATCAGTAGACTCCATGAGAGGCCTCTTGGCCTCAACCCTCCATGCAGAAGTTGTGTCAATCCCTTCCAATGAGATGGCATCCATATCAGGTATCCTCTCAAGTGTAAGGACCCAGCTAGACCCAGCGAAAACTATATATATATATTTATTATATATTATAATTATTATATATATTATATATTTTTACACAGCAATTACAACCAGTAAAGAAACACATTGAGATTTCAATTCAATCAACACACACATCGCTGATGCTCATTCCAGGAACATAACGCCACATTTATATACTTTTAATTTAAGGTAAATTAATAACAAAATACACATGTACCGTACACCGGAGAGGTGAGACTCCGCTTGCTCTGTTGTCGCTGGTATTTCCTCGTTGCCGGTCACTTCTACGAGTGTATGATGATGCACTTGATCCGAATCAAGACCCACAGGTTTACCACCCAGCCTACTCCTTGGGTACTCTTCTTCCCTGTGGACCCCCGAGCTGCAATGGGGTTGTACAATGGAGGAAGAATCTAGCTGGCAAAGGAGAGCAACCTTAGCTCAAGA
>APFE030497802.1:224122-263258 GCA_000404065.3 Pinus taeda | reverse complement strand
ATTATTAATTGATCCAACATTTAGATTTTTGCACTCATCCCCATACTTTTGACTTTTATTATTATTATTACTATTATTCTTTAACTAAGCCCATATTTAGAATTGTTTACATACTTACATTAAACCTACATCTACTCTATACTCTATAAATATTGTATTTATTGTTTTTTTAGGGAGGGAAATTTTAACATTTTTGAAAAAATTCAGCCTTAATTTTGATGTACAAAGCCTTCCTAATTCCAATCTTCATTTACTTTCTAAAACAAGTAGTATATTTTCACTTTTCATAGGGCGGAGGGAAAACTAGTAGATATTTTCACTTTTCAGAGGGTGGGAGGGAAAACGAGATTGAAGAGAGTTGTGAATTAAGGTTTTACCAGTAGCAGATTGATATCGAACCCCACCATTAGATCTTCAATCGATTTATGGCGCCCAGGTATGTTTCATTTCTAACCTTGCTGCATTTACACCCCACTTTTAGTATTCTTCCACACAGGGAGGAGTACACAAACATCAAATCTCTGGTTCAAAATTCGCTATTTTTTTCATCCTTGCTTTTAAGTTTACAAGTAGCATATTTTTCACAAGGCAGGAGGGAAAATGAGATTGAAGAGAGTTGTGAATTAATGTTTAACCTCGCTATATTTCCACTCCACTTTTAGTCTTTTTCCACACAAGGAGGACTGGTTCAAAATTCACTACCTTTTTCATCCTTTCTTTTAAGTTTAAGAGTAGCATATTTTCACTTTTCAGAGGATGAGAGGGAAAACAATATTGAAGAGTGTTGTGAATTAAGGTTTTACCAATAGCACACTGATATCAAACCCCACCATTGGATCTTCAATTCATTAATGGCTCCAGGTATGTTTCATTTCTAACCTCACTGCATTTCCACCCCACTTTTAGTCTTCTTCCACACAGGGAGGAGTACACACATCTCAAATCCCCCAGGATCTTCAATCCATTAATGGTGACCAAGTATGTTTCATTTCCAACCTCGCTACATTTACACCCCACTTTTAGTATTCTTCCACACAAGGAGGAGTACACACACCTCAAATCTCTAGTTCAAATTCACTATTATTTTCATCCGTGCTTTTAAGTTTATGAGTAGCATATTTTCACTTTTCATAGGGCGGGAGGGAAAACGAGATTGAAGAGAGTTGTGAGTTAAGGTTTTACCTCTTCAATCCATTAATGGTGCCCAAGTATGTTTCATTTCTAACCTCGATGCATTTCCACCCCACTTTTAATCTTCTTGCACACAAGGAGGACTGGTTCAAAATTCACTATTTTTTTCATCCTTTCTTTTAAGTTTAAGAGTAGCATATTTTCACTTTTCACGGGGAGGGAGGGAAAATGAGGGAACATAGGTAAAAGCATATGCATTTTTCCTTCTTTTATTGTTTGTCTCTCTAGAGTTGATTTTACTGGGTGTACATTGTATTCATCTCAAAATTTCTCTTTAGGAAATCTTATTTTATTCTTTCCAAGAAAAAATCTCTAGGGAATCCTAATGGATGTTTCCCCACATTCATGGATGGCATCCCTGGTAAACCCATTGGCATTGACTAGTGCACCCCACCCAAGGGATTTCAAACAAGGCACCTGGGAGCACAGAACTAGCCAAATACCCAGTAATATTAATTACATTCGGTTGGGCTAACCCCTTAGGCTCAATAAATCATAATCAACTACACTATTTTGCATATTAACATATTGATCCTATTTAACATTTTGTTAGAGTAACCATAACAATCTGATTCTATTCCTATTTTTATTTTGGTTTTTAATTCCTTCTTTGGTGTGGTGACAACTTTATATGATTGTATAGATGTTTATTTTTGTCAGAGTATATGTTGAAATTAGATGCTCTCTTACATTCTACCTTGTCTGTTATGTATTGATGGAGTTCAATTTCATTAATTGTGACCAAAGAACAGTGTCAGGCATGTATACAAGGATTTTTGTATCACTATTTATAAACTGAACATTGTCTTTAAACAAGCAAAGTAGATTGTTAACGCTACATGTTTGTATCTCAAGGAACTTCCAATCCTAATAAATGAGGTGAAATTTAAGTGTTCCAAGAATCCAAATCTCAGGTTTTGTGAATTCACTCATATATGGTCATGGAAAAGTGAAGTAAAATTTAATTATTTCCAAATCTTAAGTTCAGTGAATTCACTCATATTTGGTGTTGGAATCTTTTGAGCAAACGAGAAGAATTTCTTTTAGTTGCATTCAAATTTTCCAAAAATAATACTAAATTTCTCCTTGAAATGGCTTTGGGATTGAAAATTTGTAAATATTTTTAGGGAAACAACCCAAAATACTTTTTCTAGATTATAGTTTTAAAACACTAGGTAATAAAACATTCTTCTATTTTCTACTGCAAATGTCTGATAGAGTCTTCCCAGAAACTAATCAGAGAATTAGGTAGATGCACTGCACAGACTAAATAAGTTTTAATGAATAATCACTTAACATAAATGATATATTAGGTTGCATAAATATATAACTTAGAAGCATGAAATGAAGAAGAAATCTCAACAAGATTGACATATTATTAATTGAGTTGAATGAGGCCAGGAATAAATTTGACTAGAGGGTGTTGAAAATGGCATAATTTTGTTCTGGTTGGATAGATTTAGAACTACAAATTAGTAGTTTTCTTGGTTTCATAACTTGGGAATATTTTTGTATCTCAAGTCTCAACCTTATTGAATAATATGATTTATGCCTTGCAATGTTGAGATATGTTGAGATATCACTTGCTAGTAACCTAAACACTTTGGATGAAAATTTAGTTGTGAATTTTACTCGCAAAAGATATAAGTGAAAATATAGATTAATTGTCCATTATGTAGAATTTCCTTGAAATTTTGCTACCGCTTGAATGAATAAATATGAAACTAATTGTTGTATGAAGACAAAAAACATATATACCAATTTGTAGTGGAATAGAACATAAATAAAACACAGTCACACTATAGCAAAAAAAAAATCTAGTGAACCCAACTGGGAAAACCCTCTACTAGCTGTAGAAATTTAAAATACTATCCATATTATACTTTGAGACACCTTCTTCAAGACCAAGTTCATTGATGCTTATTGAATTCCATATTCATTTTCATAAGCATTAAGGTTGTTGTCCATCAAATCATAGTAGCTAGAAAGTGTCTCTTTGATTTCAGAAAGCAGATCAGGATCAACTTCATCTAAGAATCCCCTAGAAGGCTCATCAGTATCAAGAAGAAAGGTCTTTTTATTTTATTTTATTTCATCATATTCATCCATCATAATCACTTATTTGTCTTCATTTCTTTCACAGTCATTTTCAATGTTAGATGCAAAAGGTAATTTAGTATGATATAATCCTTAGGTAACCAATGTTAGACATATTGTTGATTAATTTATGTTGTTTGAAGTTTATTGAGTTTGAGTTTTATCATGGAACTAATAGAAGCATACTAGAATGAGTGAGTTTATTATCTTGATAACAATGTTATGGTTTGATCTAGTCCTTTAAAGGAAATTATAGTTGATGGTCAAAATTTCACATTCCTTTCATTTTTTTATCTTCACATATAACAAATATCTTTATGTTATAGCCTCTAGCTAGATATATACAGTAACTGCCACTCAGAAGTTGGATTCCATCATTTTGGAGCTTGAGGTTACTCAACTTACCTTTGTTTGAGTTGAAAATGTCATTAGATCTCATTATATCATCTATTGTAGAGCATGAATCCAATTCACCTTTGTTTTAGTTAAAAATGTAATTAGATCTTGCTATATCATCTTTTGTACAGAATGAATCCAATTTCTCATAGTCAATTTTCTTGAGGTATAACAAAGCTACTTTAATTCATTAATATTAATTTTCATATTCTATTTGCTGATTTTGATTCTGCGGGCCACATCTACATTGGAAAAGGTGCATATTTAATGAAGTATGGAAGCAGACGGAAGCTTCAGTTATGCCCTTTCAAACTTTCTAAGGTATGTAATAAAATTTAAAAAAAAATCTCCATAGAATGCTCTGCTTTAACTTTTTCTTTTGATAATGGATTATTTATGTCATCTCCCCTCTCTTACACACAACCAGAGTCCAGACATACATGGTTTTTGGGATATGTGGAGAATGGATAGATTTATGCTAGCCATTTATCTAGAAATTTACACTGTAGAAGATCAAGCATTTACAGTTGAATATTTCCTTGCCACTAAATTAGAGTTGAAGAGTCAGACTCCTATTTTTCAAGCATATACCTCACTTTTAAATCAATTTATTGCTGACTCTGTATAGACCTTCCATGGGAGGGAAAAGAGTGATCACAACCATTGCTTAATCTTTCTGCAAACCAAGTAAAGATTCCAAATGTGTATAAATTAGTGGATCCTTGGAGAATCCCAAGAGTGGTGCTATTGTAGCAACAAGAAATTCGTTTATTTT
The DNA here is from genome assembly GCA_000404065.3 of Pinus taeda. Classification (NCBI taxonomy): domain Eukaryota; kingdom Viridiplantae; phylum Streptophyta; class Pinopsida; order Pinales; family Pinaceae; genus Pinus; species Pinus taeda. The sequence continues at coordinate 258,799 of APFE030497802.1, read as the reverse complement.
GAGTGGTTCATTAGTGCATTGATAGTGTATTGTTTATTCCATACAATACCTCAACAGTGTATGATCAAATTACAGTCAAGCCTGTCATAATATTTTGATTTACCCTCTTTTAACGGGAAACTAGAGTGCGTGTCAAGCTTGCACATCACAATTGTATCATGAAAAGTTTACCCGGGACAAGTTTTGTGGATCTAATCAACAAGATACCTATTGGAATTCAAGACGCAACAATACTACAAAGTTGGGAAAGAGGTTTCACAGTTAACTTGGATTTCAAATTATGGTTGGAGTCAGTTTGTTAGCAAGATGCTGGATACCCCAACTTCCTTGTTATGACTGAGTGAAAGATTGATCCTTCGACATATTCCTCGCTCAATTGTCATTAAGTGATGGGTTTTCTTAGAAGTGATGCACACCTATAAACTTTACAAGAGTTGTTCTATAGTCTTCGGAGGTGGTTAAATTTTCAAAGAACACATGTACAAGAAGAGGAGAAATAATATGCCCAGCTAATCTGAAGTTATCTACCTGTGAATAGGGTGTTCCCATTCTTAAACCTAACAACTCGCTCTACTTATTTCTAGTGAACAACTTTGGGACTTTCCATGAATCATGAGACAATTCCAACCCCATAACTATAAATTTCTTGTTTAAATCTATACCCAATAGATTAGAATTTGCACAAGGAGAACTCCATTCTTGTTTCGAAAGAACCTGCAATCGACTTGTACCATGCTATTTAATATTTTCTGTATTTATTCGCACCCTTGGTCTCTGACATAAATATGCAATAGGATACCTTGCATTTTCTATACTAACAATCCTAAAAGATAATAAAGTATGCCCAAATATATGATTTCAAATGATCTATGTAGCTCACCTTTTGGTTTTTCAATTATCAAATTTGTTACCTATATTGATGAGAACTTCTACAACTGATACCACAGTGACAATATATGTTATATTTTTATCTGTGTTTCTCTGAAGGTGTTTCTCCTTCAGTAGAGTAGCAATACACCGTAGTTTCCATTTAGGTGAGAAGTGTACCCAGTAGCAACCTTGGCCTGTGTGCAGATGGGTTGAATGCACATTAGACTATTGCTTTGAAGGTGTTTCTCCTTCAACAATACTTTATCTTAGTAGATACTTTCAGTCTTCACCTTTAGTAGATGCATGCAGCCTTGGGATACATGTTGTAGATTATAGTTTTCCTATGAGGTTGTAGTAGCGATGAAAGAATTGCATCGATTTTAGGCATATTTAGTATGCTTTTATAGTTTGACTTAGATGCTCACTTTTCTTAATTTAGGTGTTTTTATTAGTTTTGTTTTTTGCACAGATTTATCCTTAAGAAAAGTGCACAGTAGAGAAGGGTTCTATATTTTAAGCAGGGGACACACTTCTAGGTAGGAGGTACTCTATTCTAGGAAGGTTTTTCCATGCAGGGTAGGTGCTTTATTTGAGAATCCCAAGAGGTGCTATTGTAGTAATAAGAAATTTGTTTATTTTGAGTTCTTCATTAGTGCATTGATAGTATATTGTTTATTCCATGCAATACCTCAATATTATATACAACCATATTTAGTGTGCTTTTATAGTTTATGCTCACTTTTCTTAATTTATGTGTTTTTATTAGTTTTGTTTTATGCACGGATTTATCCTTAAGAAAAGCGTACAGCAGAGAAGGATTATATATTTTGAGTAGTTGACACCCTTCTAGGTAGGAGGTACTCTATTCTAGGAAGCTTTTACCATGTAGGTTAGGTGCTTTATCCGAGAATCCCAAGAAGCACTATTGTAGCAATAAGAAATTTATTTATTTTGAGTTCATTAGTGCATTCATAGCATATTGTTTATTCCATGTAATACCTCAATATTGTATGATCAAATTACAGTTAAGATTGTCATAATATTTTGAATTAACCCTCTCTTAGAGGGAAATAGAGTGTGTGTCAAGCTTGCAAGTCACAATTGTATCATGCAAAGTTTACCTGACATGAGTTTTGTGGATCTCAGTAGCCAGATACCTATCGGAATTCAAGAGGGAACAATACTACAAAGTGGGAAAGAGGTTTCACAGTTAACCTGCCTTTCACATTATGGTTGGAGTCGGTTTGTTGGCAAGATGTTGGATACCCAAAATTCATTTTTCTGACTGAGTGCAAGATGGAATCCTTCGACATATTCCTCACTCAATTGTCATTAACTGATGGGTTTTCTCAGAAGTGCTTCACATCTATAAACTTTACTAGATTTTTTATTGAGTCTTTGGATGTGGTTATCTTTTCAAAGCACACATGTACAAGAAGATGAGAAATAATATGCCCGACTAATTTTAAGTTATCTTCCTACAAATAGGGTGTTCACTTCTATAAACCTGACGACTCGCTCTACTTCTTTCTAGTGAACAAATTTGGGACTTTTCATGAATTGTGAGACAATTTCAACCCGATAACTATCAGTTTCTTATTTAAAGTTATACCCACTACATTAGGACCTGCACAAGGAGAATTCCATTCCTGTTTCAAAATAACCTGCAATCAAATTATACCATGCTATTTAATATTTTATGTATTTCTTCGCATCCTTGGCCTGTGACATAAAGACGCAACAAATTACCTTGAATTTTCTATACTAACACTCCTAAACAAAAATAAGGTATGTCCAAATTCGTCATTTCAAATTATCTATGCATCTCACCTTTTGGTTTTCAATTATCGAAGTTGTTACCTATATTGATGAGATAATCGAAAATTGAGGCCACAGTGACAACATCTGTTAGAGTTTTATCCGTGTTGTACTAAAGGTGTTTTTCCTTCAGAAACACTACAATAAATTGCAGTTTCCATTCAGTGGAGAAGTGTACCCAGCAGCAGCCTTGGTTTGTGTGCAAATGGGTTGAATTCACAATAGACTTTATCTATTGTTTTGAAGGTGTTTCTCCTTCAATAGTACTTCATCTCAGCAGATCCTTTCAATCTAAACCTTCAACAAATGCATATAGCCTTGGGGTACATGCTATAGATTCCAATTTTGTTGTGAGGGTATATCAATGATGAAAGAATCACATCAATTTTAGGCATCTTATTGTTGTTGTATGAAAGCATGATTGTCTAGTGTTTCCCAAACTTATATAGAGCCATATTTATTATACTTTTATAGTTTTACTTAGATGCTCACTTTTCTTAATTTAGGTGTTTCCTTAGTACTATTTTATGCACAGATTTATCTTTAAGAAAAGTGCACAATAGAGAAGGGTTCTATATTTTGAGCAGGGGACACTCTTCTAGGTAGGACATACTCTATTCTAGGGAGATTTTGTCGTGCATGTTAGGTGCTTTATCCTACACAGAGTTCCAAGTCCTTGCCTCCTTAACAAAGTCCTTGTTAGACAAGACACCAGTGGATAGAGTTCCAAGTCCCTAAATTTTCCAAAAACCCACCTGAGCATAGCTATCTAGCCTAAAATCCTTTACATTCCAGTCATATCTTGGTTTTGATTTCATAGAGAGACACCTTTCTCATTTGGTAGGGTTGGCTACTAAACTAAAAGCTTATTCTGTGGTTACCTCCGTTGATCTCCTCATCAGCCTGGGACATTATGGAGGATAACAGAGGGCATGACAACTAGGGAGTGCCAAGGTGTTCTAGTGAATGTAAGGTTCCCAAGTCATGGAAAAATGCAATGCTAGTTGTGAGGTCATGACTGCCAAGGTGTGTTAGGGAATGCTAGGGCATGCTAAGATGTGCTAGATAGTATGAAGACATGTCAAACAAGCTAAGATGTGCCAAGTGCTAAGACATGCCAAGATGTATAAGGGTTCCAAGTCCCTGCCTCCTCTTCTTCCATATTATATCCACTTATGACATTTCCTTTGCAATATTTGGTGCATTTGATAGTTATAGGTCATTTATAGGTTATAAATGTCTTCAGAGTTTCACTTTTAATTGAGTATTCAATTGAACATATTGATTCTCTTATACATAACTATTTTTTCCCTCCACCCAATTTTTGTAACTTCAATAACCATTAGGTAGGGACCCACATCTTCGATGTTGCTTTTCTTGTTTAGTAAAATATTGCTAAGACTTTAATTTATTGAAATTTGTAGAATTTACAATTTATGAAGTATCAAGGTCTAATTTTTAAAAATATAATTATTTAAAGGGTACTAGCTCAATGGAAGAGCACCTGCTTTACAAGTAGGAGGTTGGTGCTTCAATTCCATCGTGTCCTGACATCCATATGGAATGGCAACAATCAATTTTTGGTGATGCAAGCTCTTTCGACTATCACCAATGAGCTTTGTTGACATTTTTCGACCCTCACCAAAAATATGAAATGGTGACGGTCAACGAACGCCACCATATATACGCATCAATAGTGATGACCCTCAAAGATCCATAACCATAAATCGTTGTTGTTGATATGAAATGGTGATGGTCGTTGTCTGTCATTATAGTCATTATTCGTGATGGACATTGAATGTCACCACAACACCCATACTTCTAGCAATGCAGATTTTAGTGATAGTCAATGAACGTCACCATATATATGCACCAATAGTGACAACCATTAAAGATCCATCACAATAAATCATTATTTTTCATATGAAATGGTGATGGTCACTATTCGTCATTATAATCAATATTCATGATGGACCTTGAATTTCACCATAACACCTATAATTTTGGCGATGCCACCTTTGGTGGCATTCAGTTTTTGGTGAGTGAGGCTATGGCCTGTCACCATTTCTCATATGCAATGGTGACGGTCACTATCCATCATTATGAATCATTATTGGTGACAAACTTTGAATGTCACTACAACACCTATAATTTTGGCAATGCCACCTTTGGTGACGTTCAGGTTTTGGTGACGGAGGCTATGGTCCATCACCATTTCTCATATGAAATGGTGACGGTCGTTATCCGTTATTATAAATCATTATTGGTGATAGACTTTGTATGTCACTACAACACCTATACTTTTGGCGACACCATATTTGGTGATGTTTAGTTTTTGGTGTGAATGCTCTTTTGATTGTCACCAATGAGCTTATGGTGACATTTTCCACCCGTCACCAATGTCCTTTTTTCTTGTAGTGTATAATCATATTCAAAAAAATTTCCTTAGCTTCATTTTGGAGCATCCCTACCAACCAACCTTAGCATCATGTCTTGCACTACCCAGGTACTTATGCTTTCAGTTGAGTTTCTTTGGCATATCAGCTTGTATTTGCTAACTTGTTTGCCTTTCACCCACAAGATGACCTCCTGTGACTTGGACTCAAACCTACTCTTGTGTTGAATTGGAAAACTACACAACACTAGAGGGAAATCATCCTTTCTCTCTGGAATTGCATAGTGCATCTTGGAAGCCAACATTGATCTCGAGAATTGCATAGAGAAGGTAGGTTGCCTTCCCCAAGAAAATTGCACAGAGTAGTCCATCGTTGGGATTTCTCTCAGAATTTGCATAGCTTTGGCTAGTAGCCTTGGCTACAGTCCAGAGGTTGCATAGATCTTGAGGGGCATCCAAAGGCACTCATCCTAGAAGCTACGTAGAAGTCATTCCAAGGCTTGATTATCATTGCATGTGCTCACAGGCCGACCGGTTTCCCCCACGACTATGTAATCTTGCCTTGCATGCATGGGCAGTTTTTGCCAAAAAATAAAAAATAAAAAGGCATCCCTAGATTTTAGGGATCTATTTTTAGCATCTAGGGCTTACATGCAAATTTGTTTCAGAATCCCCACACAAAGTATCACCTTTTCCTAGATTTGTGGCATGCGCGTCATAAGCCTCAATCTTGTCAAAACTATTTATTCGATGCTTCAAAGCTCATTCCTCATTTTTGATCTTGGAGCTCTGGCATTCCCAATGCATCTAGGAGCTTTCAGCACACTCGTCGCAACATTTTTTGGGTAAGTCTTTTTTCATGTCTTTTGCTGCTTTTCTGTCTCTTTTTATATTTTAGTTTGTGTGAATATTTTTTTCTTGGTTTTATTGAACGCTTGTTTTCGTTTCAATGCATGTTAGCTTGTAGAAGCATTGTTTCAAGTTTTTCATTACATTTCCTTGTTGTCGCATGCATGACATTGTTTCTGCATTGACGGTCACCATTATAGTTACTCGCTTCACACACTTCATTGTTTTCCCATCTTACTGAACCTTGCATTGACTGTAATCACATGCATGTTCATTCACTCATGTCTACATCATCTCTGCACATGCATTTAGTCCTTACTATTTTCAGTCACCCGTCAGGAGGTCTGAGCTAACTTGGCTCGTACCTTGCCTTGCCCAGCTTGCACTACGAATTTCTTGGATTGAAGGCCTTTCCTTTCTCCCATGAATTTCACAGATCCTACCTCACACTGGCCTCCTAGGATGTGCTCTGTGCGATTCTAAGAGACACTACCTCAGTTGGCCCCTGGGATTACGCAGTGCAAGTTCTCATGCTGCAGTCATGCTAGTTGAAACTGTGCATTGTGCAATTCTAGTCCTCAGCAAGACAAGTTGGAATGTGCTCTACATAGTTACAGTAGTCATCTAGCTCACTGGTAGCTTAGAATTTACTCTGCGCAATTCTGGCAGTTTATCTCCCAGCCTCTCCCAGAGAAAATTGTGCAATTTTCTCAGTCAATCAGTCCTCAAGTTTCTTTTGGTTTTCAACTAACAGTTTTCCTTCCATGAATGTTGCTCTGTCTCCAGGAATAATAGGTCTTCATCAATCTCTCAGTAGTATAGGTACAATGGCTTCTAAGAGAGCAGGGTCAAAGGATACCATTGAGAGTGCAACTAGAGATGTGGTCGAACAAATGTTTATGAGTTGACCCATCTATGAAGACACTAAGATCTTCATAGACAAGGAGATCAAGGTCACATGACAAGACATCAATGACATCTTTTCAGGCACTTTTGAGGAGAATTTGGAGGACCATAGAGTCTATGTCAACATACACAAGTTTGGCTTATATCAGGTTGCATGTAGGTATCCCTTATTCCATTTGCAGACTTGATCCACTATATTGTCTCACATATTGATCCAGAGACAATGGTGTTGAGTAGTTTCAATGGAACATAACTTGCTAACTTCGCGAAAGAGAACTTTCAGGAGATATATCAGTTATCGCATTCGGTGAACAAAATGGATGCACTCTACACCAATCCTAGTAGTAGTGTGAACTCAAGAGACATCTTGAAGAACAGGGTGAGAGAGTCATCTAAGTTTAGGACAAGACCCAACCAGGTATACAAGACAAATACACTGTAGAAGGCATATCAGTTCTTTTTCATCTTTTCATGCCCTTATATGGTCAGGAGAGTATAGAGACCTTCTCACAAAGTTGGGTGATTGAGTTGGATCAACTGGAAAATGAAGGAAAACCTTTCGATTGGTCCGACATGTTGTCTCTCCAGCTAAAGGGGCAAGTAATAAATGTCTGACATTCACCCAAGGGTCAGCAAGAAAATCTATTCATGTTTGCCTACATCCTTAATGCAATTTATGCTCGTCAGTAGTTCCCTATCTTGGGTTGGACATGGACACCTTCATAAACCTCTGATCATATATATTGCAGGTTTTTCTATGACTGCATCTTCCATGGAGTTATACTATAGATATTAGACCACTTCATCACCATAGTGTATAGGATGATCTTTCAGCATGATCCACCTTGCATGTCACAGGAAGTGATGGAGACATTGGTAAACATAGCAGATTTGTATGCCTCACCCCTTGGCACCTTCATCCAAATGTACGGTGCCGAGAAGGCTCCACATGTGTTACCGAAGTTTACCATAAACAAGTTGGTCATAAAAGAAGTTGCATACCACATCTTGATAAGGTTGTCAGCAAGACTGCGTGGCAAGAATAAGACACCTTGGTCTGCACTTCCTTTGCATATCAATTTCTATGAGATCCAGAGTCTCAAGCATGATGAGGCCGAGATGGAGGAATTCAAGAGATTCACCTTCAAAACTAGAAGTTTCAATCCATATTACCCACATTGCTTAGTGGAGGACCACTGTGCAAGAGTGTATCATCCTTGGATCAATGAGGCATGTCATTGACCGGAGGAAGACCCATGGATATATTGCTACAACTACTCAAGGCTCAACGAACCAGTCAGAGTGGTTGTAGAATGGTCAGTGGTGCATAAGGCAGCAATGACATCAGTAGCAGCAGAAGGCAACAAACTTGCACATGAAAAAGGCAGGCAGGGAAAAGCTACAAGTTCAATGTAGATCCAATTGTATTAAGAGCATCCTTGGCGATTGAAGCAAAGAAGTGACAATGCAATAGAAGGATTGCGCAAAGATAGAGGGAGAAGTAGAAATGGGAGGAGGCAGAGAAGAAGTTGTAGGAGGTGAAGAAACAACTAAGGGAAGAACAAGAGCTATGTATAAAGGAGAAGGATTCACACCAAGAACAAGAACATCAAGAAGCGGAGTGTGTACACATTGATTAAATTAAACAAATACAAGTTATTGAATCATCACAACTGCCAGATAGCAAACATGATGAGTAGTCATAGGAGCAGTACTTTGCTCAAGAGATTGAACATATGTTGGAGTAGATGGATATGGATTTGGTTCAGCCAGAGTAGGATTAGGATACAGATCTCATGCCTAGAGGTCTAGAGGTCAGTCCACCGGCTTCACCAAATTCGGGAGTAGAGAAAGTCCCAAGTGATCAAGGAGACACTAAAATCCTTGTGCAAAATTTGGAAGTAGATGTGCACAACATATCGTTTGATGAGTTACAACACAAAGTTGTCCAGTCGCACAGAGTTCCCACTCCATATGTCCATGCATCTCCTTCACATTTTCAAGAATGATTTATCGTGTCTGATGTATGCAGACATCTAGCTACATTGGCTAATGCTACAAAGGCATATGCTACAACCACCAGCTCAAGTGTGAGATTCTTGATAGCTGAGAAAGAGCGCATGGCTAAGAAATTGCAAGTGGCCAAACAGAAAGAAGAGAAAGCTACAACATCCACCAGAGTAGAGTTGAAGAAAGTGATACTTGATGAAGTATCGTCTCTCGAGACAGTCATGCGGAAGTTTTACTTCAAGTTCGTCACCGTGCATAAGTCTATTGTCCATCTTAATGGTTGGCAATAGTGCTATGGTATGAGAACACACATCTTGACAGACATACACAATGGTGTCGATCACATGCAGATATGGACAATGAGGTACAAGGGAGAAATGTTGTACTTTCAAAAGATGATGAAGCCACAGGTAGTGGAGTTGAAGGCACACATCTAGAGTCAGATCTGGAACTATGAGGAACTTCCACAGCTCATCACCAGTTGATAGGCTTCACATGCACCAGTGTTCAGGAGCATGGATGTCATTTTGCACACACATATGATCCCATCCATTGGCACATTCACTAAGCTAAAAGAAAATAACCAAGTCTGAGTGTAGCTAGACATGTACTTTGAGAAATTCATGTGCATATCCACCATCATAGATTTGCAGATGAGTGCAGAAACTATGCACGAGTATGTCACTAGTACCGCTACACTCAAAAGCATGATGCACATGCTATATTAAGAGTTGGAAAGAGGTTCCAAATCAGTGTACCTGGATGCAATGGAGGCAAGAGTTTTCTTTCAGAAGGATGTCACCACGGAGTACACAGACACCATAACAGACTACCAAGCTTGGCATCAGTTTGCCACCATCAATCACCAAGATGATGTCGACAAGTTAGTCTTCCCACAACTGTCAAAGACTTAGAGATGTCTTGTATGGCTTACTCAAGCCCATTTTTGTCTCACATGGGTACATGTTCATATTTTATTGTAAACATGTTGTAAAGTGAAAGACCAAGTGCCAATAGTAGAATGTAAACAGTCATGTGTAAGTTGAAGAGTCATGAGGGTAGTTAAAGAGTCACAAAGGGAAATGTCAGGGGTCACCCCACCATTGCTATATATAGAACCTCATTACTCTTTGTACAGGCTTTTGGGAGCCAAGATTCTTAGAGGTATAACTTAGAGAAAGCTTGGAGTGTATTGTAATGAGCCTTGGTTTCTCCACAGTGCAGAGCGAATACATTTCTTTAGAGGAGCAGGTGATAGTGATGGTAATGTTCCACTACTGGGGCTAGTGGTTGTCATGGTTGTATGTATGATTGGATCTTTCACTCGTTTAATATAACAGAGCCAGCACATTTCATGCATGTATTGTTATTGTAGTTGGCTATCCTGGTTACTCTAACAATGTTTGTAGTTGTAACTTATGCATGTATGTATGGACTATTCCATATGTGTTTGTATGAATCTTATTTAAGTGTGTTGTTGGTTTAAATCATCACCTTTGATTGTCGACTCTTCTGCTTTCTATCTTGTGCTGATTTTCATCTGGTGTGTTCCCGTTCAAGCTACGTGCTATCATAGGCTGCAAAGGGGAATGCTCTTCTCCCCTTCAGTGTGTTAGAGCCTTTCTATGCATCTTCTGTGACTTGCTACAAGGTCACACCCTTGCTTCCAACAAGGACATCTTACTTACCTCTGCGTGCAACCACAGTAAAAGGAATATCATACTATCCATTGTTGCGACTCTTACTCCAAATGGTCTGAGGTCTAGTTGGGACTTTTTACCGAGGAGATCCCTTGGCATGTTGGCGGATCCAACACCATCAACACAATCCAATTCAATATATACAAAAAAATTGTTATAACTTCACAATATTATCTGACCTAATATGTATTCTCAAAATTAATACAAAAGGTAAATCATTGAAGCTTTTGTTATGATTTTGAAAGCATTCAAATATTTGTATTAACATATAAATTGTTACTATTTGTGTTAATCGATAAAACAGGAAGGTCTTTTCAAATTTGAAATTGCAACACGTCTAATGTTCATTCGTATTAATGGTCTAATGTTCATATTCATTTGCTAATAATCTAATGTCAATATGATTCTAATGCAGGTTGCATAAGTACAATGCAAATTTTTATTGTATGAAGCATTCATGTAGATTTTCTTATCTCGGCATCAGCACAAATGCGAGTGAAGACCATTTGCAGACTGACTACAGTTTCCACACTTCAACAAAATCGATTTCATTTTCACAAAGAAACTTTGTTAATCAAATGATTAAAGGTTCTCTTTGCACAGTCAAAGCCTTCATTATAGTTATCTTTGTGTAAATAGGCATATGCGTGGAACTGCGGATTAAGTCCATTGTGCAGAGGAAGCTTTGAAGATTTCATTGTCTCAATCTATGAACTATACACAACAAAATATTCCCATAGAAGGAAAGTTATTTACAGAAAGCTTTTCCCCTAAGTAATTCATTAAAGTTTACATAGTGCAACACAAGGCTAATTGAAATCAGAAACATGTAAAATTGATATATCATTTTCATTTCAAAATATAGAAATAAATTCCCATCATGTAAAATAGATAGATACAAAACAGCTTAATAAAATCCTTTCTTGGAGTACTGTGCTTTGGACAAATTTAAAAAAATGATTACAATGGACATTATTTATGTTTCATAGAAAAACAAACTATTCTCATGTTTCATGTTATTGGCATATATGTATCAATGATAGAATATCAATGCTCAAAGCATAACTTTGTAACATTAAGAAATACAATTACAATTTCAAGAACAACATCAAGTTTCAAATTTCAATCATCATAGCTATGATTGAAATAAACAAACAAAATACAAATTCATAGAAGATTATACGTTAAGCATTAAGAACAATGATTCTCAGTGTGAATCACTTGTATCAGTAATGAAAATTCCCAATGTCTCAATTCATTGGCTTATTCGACATGTTATTTTTTCATCTTCTCTTTGAGTACTAGCTTTTGTATCCACCAAAAGTAAATGTGTGGACCGTAATATGTAAAAAAAGAACTACAAAATGAAACAAGGAATTGCATTAAATAAGTAGACTATGTGACATTAGTAAAATTAACTAATCATGATGATTGAATGCTAGTAAATAAAAAACAAATATGCAAACATTTAAGGACATTTACAATTTGTGAAAGAATTTAAGGTAATTGTTTGACTATAAGTTTTCTTCTAAATGCATGGCCTCTTGAACCAATGTATTCAACTCAACCAGATGAACTCTTTCATTGGTCCCATTTTAATCTCTAGCCTCATATGTTGATCAAATAATTTCTTTTCAATCTCCATCGCCTCCTCTTGTAACTGAGTAGGTAACACATATTTTCTGTCATTAATACCGACAAAGCCAACTAGCCATTTATCAATTTCTTCTAGAGTAAAACTAGTTATAAAATCAAATTATTCTTCCATTGACTTTTTTCTCTTGTCCAATTCAAATTTTTAACATTTATTTTGTAATCAGTTCATAATTTAGAAACACACCACTTCTCCTATTGTCTATGCTCTTACATTTAGAAATAATTCTTTCTAGTATATTGATTCTTCTAGACCATTCAACTTTGATTTGCCTCATTCGATTAGCATTTGGCAATTCTCTATTTTTCTTGTCCATATCAGATAGCAATTCAATCCTTTGAATAAAAGAAAATAAGTCATTATTAATGAAATTCATGTCTTCGGTAACATTACTTCTCAAAAAATTGACAAATCAATTGATTTTTTATGCTAACCATAGTAGAACAGAAACTGCGTGTCATGCATGTTCAGTGATTTCTAAACTATGGCATATATTACCAACTATATGACATTTAACTGCATTAACCAGTTGGAAAACTCCAATAGATCCATGAGATGTGATAGCAGTGGTAATTGCATATTGCTGAGTCTTTATTACGATTGGAGTCATTAACAAAGGAGCTAGATTTAAAACATTTTTCAACATCTCTATTATTTCTTTTATTACCAAGTTCTCTGTGTTTTGTTGCTCAACAAACACTGCAAGTGCATTCCTGGTAGCTTCATTCAATGTCAAAACATTTGTGGCTACAATTCCAAACATATGAAGATTCGTTTCTATTGTATCAATAACATTTTTACCATGCATCCTTACCTTTTCAATTATCAATATTTTACTCTTCCTGTTATAGTTTTCATCTTGAAAAGTGACAAACTGATCATCGAAAATAGAGAACTCTTTGGGAATTTGCTCTATTATTTTTTTATTTTCATTCAAAGAATTATTGAGCCAATCAGGAAATGGAGTTTTGATCTCCTCGTTGATACCTTCTTGATTTCTTCTTCTCTACAGGGGACTTTTGAATTTTTCCAATTTAGGCTACTTGTCATCTCCAATAGTTGATAGTTTACCATGAATTAGTTGTGCAAATTTGATATCTTTTCATTTTTTTATCACTTGAATATGAAGCCAAAGAAATTTAGAATATGAAAACAAAAGATTGTGTAGATTTTCTGCTTATTTTTTTAAGCCTTTTTTCATTGCTAATACTTTCTTCTTCATCAATTTATCTAGTAGCCATTTCTTCTTCTTCATTATTGCTTGCAACATTGTGACTCTTTTCGGTTTCACTCGAAAATGTTCTCAACAAGCTTTTGCATTTGATGGAACATAAATGTCCAACAATAGACCTTATGGATTAACATATCATGAGATTTCAACATATTTTAAATAAAAAAAATGCAAAGACTTGGAAAACTCTGCAAGATGGCTTCCATTCTTCACGGTTAGTTTCCCAACGGTAAATGGAAAATAAATAAACTGATTTTTTCTTTTCTATTCAAATTAAACCTACCAATCATAGTATTGTCTGTAGACTTCAACAACAAAATACTTGTCCATAAAAATTGTTGGAAGCAATAGTGGTTTACCTCGAAACCCATAAACTTGAATAATTGTATTATTTCCTCTTTCTTCATGTCTCCCTTTCCCCTAGAGGAAAACTTGTTCTTCACTGGATATTCGATGGGGCTCTCGTCCAGTTATCATGCAAATAACTTCTTGTTCAAAAATATCTTGAATTAGACAAAATTTTGAAATAACTTATTGCTTCCACAGTATGGGTCAGCAGAACTGTATTGATTCTTTGTAAAGATTGAAATTACAGTTATGTGGAAATTCATCAAAAGTATGACTTGAAACTAGGGTTGGTTTCAGATATACCATCATAAAGAACCTATTGCTCTTGTACAAATGTGCTAATTGAAAACACAATTCATTTGAAATAATACCAGCCCAATTGAATACATAATTTTTTTATATGAGTAATGAAGCACGTAGAGAATGGAACTTGGTATAGTGTCCATAGTTTCTTGGCCCATTAAACATGCATACAACCAACAAAACTCTCTAAAGGATTCTCTAAACTAAGTGATATATAGAGAGGAAAGATTAGCAGGAACCTCAATGTTATCATGTGAAAATCTTACACTCATCTACACAAATTAGAAGACACTCAAAGTTAGTGATCGACACATACAGAGGTGACATTTTCACCTAGAAGCACCATGAAGACCAAAACTTTAAAAAATTCTTAAAGGTTCAAGTTAAAAAATTGAACCATGCAGGTGCACCATTACAGGAAATTAACAACTACATACCTATTTCTTCGATAGACACATGGTCATGAAAAGTCCATCCAACACCTTAGGCAACAAAATTTCTTGAGAAGCACTCCAAATCTTGACATGATGGACTGACAAAGTTGAGCCTTGAGCCCCAAGAACCCTTAAAGGAAAGGTGATGGTAGCTCTCATCTCATTTATGAGGTGAACCACCACATTGATGAGCTAAGGAGAGGAGGAGCGACCAAGAAACCCTATAAATACAAGTTCAAGGAGAGCTAAAAACTAAGAAGAAGTAAAGCATTGTTATGCTGCCAAAATTTCTCCCTAGCATTCAAGCATTTCATTGAGAAGAGGATTCCATCATTGAGAGTGTCTTGAACACTTCTTTGAGAGAGAGAGGAAGCTTGTAAGGAGATTGAGAAAGGAACTTCCTTGTTAAGAATTTTTAACACCATTTCTCAAAACATTCTCTCTAAGTGTCTTGTATTCATCTATTGTATCTCTTATACATTCAACATTCAATAAAGTGAACCCTTTTCCTAAACTTTTTATTATGTGTTTGCTTCATTAAGCATTGTTCATGTATTATCTAATGTAATTTTTAGCTTATGTTTATCTATGGATTGTTTCCATTACTTTCAATGTTTTTTTTATCCATGCTTTTCCACTAAGAACAACCAATTTCTTGTTTACTCCTTATAGGTAACAACAAACTCCAAGGAAGGTGTCTTTGGTACTCCATAGCAACAAACATACCATAATAATCAGAAATTGACGAAGAAAACTACTATAATATTTTCAAAACACTTGCATGTGATTATGTTGGCTTATTGGGGCCTGACCCAGGTTCAGAGTTAATTAGCCAAACAAATCCCTATACTACTGGCCCTTTCGGCAACAGTACGTAGAGTGCAGATTGAGGTCTCACCCGAAGTAGTATGGGAGGGTGCTAGAAACAGGTTTTCACACCCTTAAGATGTCTGATGAGTTTGACTAGTCCACTATTTGTCCCTGCACGTAGGCTGCTTCACACACTTTCTCGTTCCTCATGGCTTGATACACTGCCCTCACGCAGTCCTAACCAGGGGTTGTGTCTTGCTCTGCGCTATTACCTGAGATCTTATTTATCTTCCAGTATTGTTGAAGTGCCTTCACCTACTTAAGTGTATTAAGTTATACTTAACAATACAAAACATTAATACAAGTTCGCACAGTAAATAAACAGTATAATTGCAAATTATATCCAATCATGCATTAAACCAGGAAAAGATACACAGAATTATAGCAAAACTTCTCTTTATTGATTCATCCAACGATTATAGACTCGAATTGCCCTACGCACTCAGCTGTAGGGGTCCATGCACTCAGATGCAGACTACTAGGTCTCTGCACACACAGCTGCAGAGCCTTCTCCTACTCTACGACCCACAGACACACTTTACACTTTGACTCAATCACTTAGACTTCTCTATTCTTCCTTTCTCTTCATTATTAGTTTTTTATCTTTTACACTGAGAGCCTCACTCTATTTATACAATCCCATGGTCCATAGACCATGGGTAGTTCTATCCAACTGAAATTACATTACAAAACTCAGGTGGACAACCCTGTGACTCCATTATGACTTCTCACTCTGCGCCCGCAATTCGTGGATCTTTTACAAAAGACTTGGTCAAATCTTGGGCTTTAAGCCCCAAAATGTGCCTTGGGGAGATTCCATGCCGAACAGGCCTCCGACACAAACATCTAGACTCGCCCTCCAGTCACTCCATCGGCTTGGAGATCTTTGCGCAGAGTCCCTCTAGCTATTCTCGAATTGCGGCAAGGTCAGCAACACACTGAGCAGTTGCTTGCTACATCAGAAGTGCTTCTCTACATCAGTGTGTGCATCCCCTGCATGTGTGTGAGCTTGCCTTCAATTTCTGTTGTGATGGTGAAGGCTTCGTCGATACAAGGCTAAATGCGCACCTTCAGGACTGCTTCCTTGTGTCATGCCACGCCCACCTACTCTTTCAGCACTTTAGCCTATTGCATCTATGTGAGCCTCTGAGTGAGGACCACCATCTACATAGTCCCTCAGATGTTGTCATACTATTGTTGGAGTTCTCGCTCCTCTGTCTCCAAGTGCTGGATGTTTGGGTTCTCCTGCATATTTGTGAGGACCTCAAGTGATTCTTCTAGCATATCAGTGCAGTCTCACACTGCATTGCCAATCTCATCTAGTCCTGTTGTGACAGTGCTAGCACATCATTCTCTGACTTCCCGAGCGGTGGACGGTTGTGCCTTTAACCGCAGCTCAACGATCTAAAGTTTCAGCTCCAACTGAAACTTTGTCACTTCCTGTCATGCCTCGTGCACCCTACTACTAACCTGTGGATCTGTGCCTCTGCTGGCATGTCTGCTGGAATGGCTAGCTCCAGGACACTTTAGCAAGCATCGTCTATTACTTGTATTAGTTCTTGATTCTGGGACACCACTTCGTCGCGCTGCAAGCTCAGTTGCTCCATATTGATTTTCTACCCACTGAGGACTGGTAGTGCGTGGCTCTCACTAGCTCACATCTCTATAGTTATCCCATGGGGATAACTAATAAGGTCTCTCGCGGCAGTGCAGCCATATTGAGACTGAGACCTTTCAACACGCTAATGGTAGGCCTGTCGGCCTCATTTGATGTCACTTGTGCCCCTTTCAATAGTACTATGGTATTCGTCATCCGTGCACACAAAATCTGTTCTACTATTGTTGAGCCAATTGTGAGGCTCGTTGAAAGGGTACCAGCCTGAGGAGGGCACGCCTATAATTCCTGCAACTGTGCTCTGAGGGCCCCCAACATAATCTGGTTCTCCTACATGAAATCTTGGAGAGCCTTAGAGGTGACATCATGCACTGTCTCGCCAATGTCATGCAAATCACCCTCAGTTAGGGTGATCAGGTTAATAGACAACTTTGATGCCTTGACCGTTTTACACGACCCTGCCGGTTCTGTTGGGTGTTAGCGCTTCAACTGCGTCGACGTAGTTTGTGGGTCTGCACCTCCCTCTTCTATCTCTTCTTCCTCCACTTCCTACCCCTACAAAGGCATCATTTGGCCCTCGCCTGCCTTTACGGCTGCCTCCTGTGTTGTTGTTGCTGCTGCAGCCTTTTCCTACTCAGTTGCTTTCTGTGCAGTGTCCCACGCCACCCATACTTCTGTTATTGCTGCTACCTCCCTTCTCTTTTCTACCACTTATGCGATGTGCAACTTGGCCTCTTCTTTCTTCCTATGTGCCACCAACTTCTCGATCTCTACGATGTTTGGGGTGTGCCACTCCAGTGGCCATGCCTCCAGTACGTTAAAAATGACATCGTCTATAGCTACGAAGGGTAGCTTTATCCACTGTTTGGTCAGATCCTTGCGCGTTTTGATATAAATGTTGTGGATGTCCACTTTGAATTCCACAAAACTCTTTAGGCTGTTGTAAATAGTAGGCGACAACCGGGATTTATGGTTGATCTCCATTCTAAGGTTCATCTCCATGAACACCCATAATATCTTACTGTCGCGGATCCTCTTAGCATCCTTCATGGCCTAAAGCGAAGCATACTTCACGACCTCTGGTATGTCCCAATCAATTATGGGGAATTAACTATCCTCTGGTAATTCCCTTTCCACGAGCACTATGGACAATAGAAGCCATGCATAGTGGAACATTTTGCCCTGTTCCTGAGCTTCGTGGAAATTCTCTAAAAACTCCTTACAGAGGAACTCAAACCAGTTAAACTAGACCCCCTCCATGCACTGCTTAGCCAGTGTGACCCCTGGCGCTGGTACTTTGTCCGCATGACACTTGTGCATAACCTTTCCTTCCAGGACATGGGTCGCCACGTGTACTGCTTTGTCCTTGATGCTGGAGATGGCATAGCTACTCTTCTTCTTTTCCAACTTGTAATTTTTCTTCATGGCCTCTGCGATGGCCAATTCATTGCTCTTCCCCTTCAAGATGTCTGCGGGATCCTCTCCTTTGCATGTAAGCTCAGAGATATGGTGAATCAAGTCTACTATGATGGGGATGGGCTATGCTAGTCACAAACACCCATCATGCATTAGGAACAGCAGCTGCCTGACGATGGAAATGGTTATTGGGGCGCAGTGGAAATGTGGCACCCAGAGCAGATTCAGTAGCCCAGCCTTTTCCACTCCATACAACCACTTCCGCAGCTCTAATTCTATCACCCCCATTGCGGTGTGCTACTTGGGCTTCATGAGGTGTGGGGTCTCTAGGTGAGGGAACTTCTCGTGGTTAGCAAGGTCCCAGTCTTCGAATTTTAGGCTCAGAACCCATCCCAAATGTGTGCCCTCAATCATAATGTTGTCTGGGAGGAGTGGGATCTGGAGCAAGCTCTTGGTCTTGTCCAGGTCCTTGGGCACTTTAGCCTTCCCTTTTCACAGGGGGACATAGGCAGGCAACTTTGTCAGGGGGTGCACCGGCTATGTTTCCTCTGCCATGCCTTTATCCTTATTTTCTATAATGATTAGGTCCTCCAAGTCATCCTCTTCTTCATCGGTCTCTATGATGACGACTTTCCCCTTCTCCTCCATTGACAACTTAGTGTGCAAAGGGTTCTGGGGGGACACACATACGAGGATCATTGCTTGTTTTTCCTTCTTGGGTCTTGGTGTGCGAGGTGATTTCAGGATTTCTACCACAATCCTGGTGCCTTCCAGAGCATCCCCCACAGTCAGGGCCTGCACGGCCTCTTCGGCGGTCATCTCGGTTATGTCCATAATGTCAGCAGCTATTGCCATCGTGTTTTTCCAGGAATCTAGCACTCTCAAACTCAGGGGCTCAATCGACACTCGGCTCAAAACAATCAAGGCTCTATTCAATGGCTCAATCCGTAAATGACCAAGTGTTGCTTGCTGGCAGCGCTTTGTATTTTATAGCACTTTTTGAATTTGAATTCGACCATTCCCCCCAAATCCGATCGATAAATGCTCCCTTGGTGGTAGATTTTTCCAAATCCTGCCCATAAATCATATCTTAAATGCCTGTTGTCTGCTCCATTTGGCCTCAGGTCAAGCATCCCATCATGAATAGTGACATCAACAGTCACTTTTTGGTCAACCCACATGGTAGTGCTGCCCCCCATATGCGATCATGAGCATTTTGACTCTTTTCTTCTGCGCGCAGCTCCTGGGCAGAGTAGTTTATAGTGTCGTGCTTCCTTTCAACTGCTTGGAGTGCTAAGACTGTACTTCCTTCAGCTAGTCAGGTCGTCACACCACCCATGTAAAGTTTCATCATGTCTTCCATCACGTTTGTTGAAAAATACCTAGCTTTTCTTGTTACGGTCAGCATCGCGCACTTTACCATCTTCAACGTGCTACCCTGGTCAATTCGCTTAGTAATGTGTGGTCCAAGCCAAGGCATCAAACTGATCAATTCGCGACAATATGTTTGAAACCTGTCATCGTGATTATACTTTATCCCACCTTACCACCCTGGTATTTTTACCGAGAAAATATTCCTTTGTCTCGTCCTCCAGCTTCTTGACTTTTGTGTCCACTAGAGTGATTTTATTTCTTAATCATACCCTTTCTTTTTCAAGTTCCTAGAGCCTAGAGTTTCCCAATTGGATTTCTCCTTCTAGTGTTCCGCGAACTGCCATATCTACCACTTCTAGTATGTGCGGTCCAAAATTTCCCTATATTATAGGATTTACAATGGTTCCTTGATACTCAAGCCTTGGGGGTGCCTACAGGGTTAGGTGCTTGCACATGGTCCTATAAGCCCATAGAACCATTGGTACGTGTAGGTCCCAGTCAGTCCGCTTTGTATTGTGGACCTTTTTCATCACTTTGTATACTTGTTTAAAGACTTCCATGTGCATATCCTTCTACACACTTGGGCTTTCCATTTGCAGTCCCAGCCAGAGGGGTTTCTCGCGTCATTGTCCTGCCCGCACCTATTTATCGATCGTGTCTCCTACCGCGAGTACTGTGTGCATTTCGGCAACTTTCGCACCATATTCTTGTATCCACCTAAAAAGGTGGGCGCATGGGCCATTTCGTCTGTCATATTTGTCTCTTAACCACATCTGAGGCTTCCCAAATCGTAGGCACATCATCCTTTCACAGTCACGCTAGTCCTCAAAACTCTTATGGTGTGTACCCCACCACCTTGCGGGCGTAGCGCGCAATACCCATTTTAGAGCGTCAAAACACTGTTGTTCTATCACTTATCTTTCAAATTTGTTCAGGGCTTCATCTAACCCTTTGTATGTAGGTATATCTCTTCTCTCTAATGTTACACAGCATAGGGATCTTGTCATCATGTTACAGTTGAGCATGGTTACCTCGTGTAACTGGTTCTGCCAGTGTTCTATCTCTTCGTCAAAATCTGATGTACAGGAGCTTTCGCGCTCTCATGAGATTCGGCCATCCGCGGTTAGATTTACCCAGTCCTGCTCATGCACAGTTATCTTGTAGATGCAGTCTACATCGTCGTCACTGCCGTAGTCATGCACCGGCTCTATGTAGCGTGATCCTTCCACAGGGTCTAAAGGTACCACTACACGCAGTGACTTTTCTCAAAAATCATCTTGCGCTTCTTTAAATTTATCACTCCATTCATGTCAGTGGCCCAATCTATTCCCAGTAGTGTAGGGTAGGGATTGTTGTCATCAACAATCTTTATCACTTCAAAATATGCTAGTGTGCTTGCTCCTTCGATATCTACTGTGATTCCCTGCAGTCTCCCCATAGGTAGGATCTTTTGTTGGTTCATCACTCGTAGTTAGATAGGAGACCATTGCAGCGTAGTTCTGCCCATGTGCTCCCATGTCTGCTTTGGCAGGACGTTCACGTCTGATCCTAGATCCATAATTACCTGGTCCATCTCATATTACCCAATCTACGTGATCAATCTCATCTCCCTGCCTGTTCGCGTCCTGTGCTTCCGGACTACGTGCAACTGTCCTGGTGCAGTCCCAACGCATCTAGTTATGAGTTCTTGCAGCCCCTTTACAACCTTGTTGTTGCATAGTAGCTTCATGCATGTCTCCAAGAACATAGTGAGCATCGATGGGTCCATTTCTGGCTCCAGTCTATCTTTACTTTTTGAAGTGGAGGCATCAAGGAAGCTCCTCTTAGCTTCCATGAAGGTCTCCTTAGCACGCTCCAAATCAAATTATGGTTCCTTCGTTGGAGCATTGTGAACCCATGTACTTTCTTCAGGCTGCTTGCCTTTGTCATCCCTTGTCGTAATACCACTCCGGAGCAAGATATTTACATTAGGGTCTTCCTCGCATGGCTCAGACCTCATCATTTGTAGGTTCTGAGTTGGGGGAGGCTGGAGTCCTCCTTTATTGTGCAACCTCACTATCAGTGTGGGACAATCCTTCGTCTCATGATCAAACTGCGTACAATATAAGCATGATGGTCTCGTTGTATTTTTACAATCATGGGCATAATGCCTTGGCCCTTCACAATTGTAACACATCAGATTTCCGTGACCTCTTCCTAGTCCCATTCCACCTCGGCCTCGGCTGCACCCCTAAAATCCGGTTCACACCATCCCTGTGTTCTGGTCCAGGGGCCGTGTTTCAGTCTGAACTCTGTAGGTAGGAGCTTGATTATTCATCAGCTCATAACTTATACAAGTGCACTCATCATGGCCTACTGATCTACAAAAATTACAGAATAACTGCTGGGAGCTCTATGTATACTTTTGTAATAGATGGCAGTTATATGTAGCATGCTTTCCTCCTATTCGACAAACTGCACACCATAATGCAGGAACTGCGCTTGGTCCTACGTGTGCCTCCGTTCTCAATGGCATTTGTCCTCCTCCCATGAGGTAATTCGCAAACACCGAGCAATGGTCCTTGTTGTGCCCCTGACCCTTGCACTTTATGTACCATACCTCGTCACGTACTTCTGGACGAACCGTCCTGTCTTGTTTCAAACTCTGCATCTCAAGGCACAAGTTTTTCAACTACGTGTGAATTTGTTGAACTCCCAGGTTAGGATCTTGTATCGGAGTCTCGTGCAATCTCATTGCAACCTCCAAAGTTTCAACCTGAGTGGTTAGTCTTTGTTGCACCAGCACGTTTCGTAGATGCAACATTAACGAGGCTACAAACCATTCATGGTGTTGCCTATCTGTTAAGGTCATGTTGGCTTCGTGAATTGTGCAATTCAGTATTTGATCCAAATCCCACGGTGTTTCGCCTGGTAGCATTGTGATTTCCTTAAATCCAATGATCGACTGTGCCTCCAATTTTGGCCTGCTAAATTCCTTGTTTAGCGCAACTTGGATATTTTCTATCCCCGCATTCAGATTGTCATTGGAATGCTTAATGCAGTAGGTCAGCGTGCAATCCTATAGAGCACTGACCAACATTGCCTTCTTTATATTGTCATCCATGACACCCTGTGCTTCCCATACATCTTTTATCATGAACCAAAACTGGTATTGATCTTCATTACCTACTCCCTTGAACACTGGTAGCTTTATCGTGCTGGCCATACTACTTCACAGTGGTGGCGGAGGTGGTATCGATGAAGTCAGGGGTGAAGATGGTGAAACTGGTGGTGGTGTGGGTGGGGGTGGTATGCGTGGAATTCTCTGCCTTATCAGATTAATCGCACTTCTTGGTGAGACCTTCGCGAGCTCTTCTTCGCCTCCTCATGGAGGTGAAATCAAGGGGTCAGTCTCTAGTTTTGTGCTACCTTCATTTCTATAGATTCTCCCACTTCGTGTAGCCCCACACATCAATTTATTTGCATAACCTGCTTTTCACACAGTAGCATTTTAATCCAAGTGTTCAAAGATTTAACGTACTTACCTCGCGGTCCCTTGAGGAAGCGTTGTTCTGCGTCACTATAGCTGACTGAAGTATCTACCATGAATTCGGTGATGAATCTTCCTATGATTTGATCGTGCCAGTGATCGACAACATGCACGATTTGATATTCTAATCCTTCCAGTTTGCGCACCAATTCTGGAGTCCACACAATAGGTTTGTCGAGTTTACACATTCCTCGGCTATCTGCTAGCTTCGCGATCCACTCGTACAACTCAGTAGGGAATGATACAAAGAAAATTTCATGGATCTCCATATACAAGTAGCAACCTAACCACTCTTCCTTTGATAATTGTGGATTCCTATTTTCCTGCGCTGCGAATTCATGAATCTTTCTATCCAACCACTCTTCAATTCCTTTCTTTGTCAGATTCCAGTGATACAACATCAGACATCTCTATGCAGATCCTGGTCCCGGCAACAGAAACATTTGTTGGCTTGTTGGGGCCTGACCCAGGTTCGGAGTTAATTAGCCAAACAAATCCCTGTACTATTGGCCCTTTCTGCAATAGTTTGCAGAGCGCGAACTGAGGTCTTACCCAAAGTAGTATGGGAGGGTGCTAGAACCAGGTTTCCGCACCCTTGAGATGTCTGATGAGTTCGACTGGTCCACTATTTGTCCCTATGCATAGGCTGCTTCGTGCACTTTCCCGTTCCTCACGGCCTGATACACTGCCCTCGCGCAGCCCTAACCAAGGGTTGTTTCACGCTCTGTGCTATTACCCGAGATATTATTTATCTTCCAATATTTTTTAAGCACCTTCACCTACTTAAATGTCTTAAGTTATACTTAACAATACAAAACATTCATACAGGTTCACGTAGTAAATAAACAGTATAATTGCAAATTATATCCAATCATGCATTAAACCAGGAAAAGATACACAAAATTATAGCAAAACATCTCTTTATTGATTCGTCCAATGATTACAGACTCAACTTGCCCTATGCACTCAACTGTAGGGGTCTGCACACTCAGCTGCAAACTACTAGGCCTCTGCGCACATAACTACAGAGCCTTCTCCTACTCTACGACCCACAGACACACTTTACACTTCGACTCAATCACTTAGACTTCTCTATTCTTCCTTTCTCTTCATTATTAGTTTTGTATCTTTTACACTTAGAGCCTCGCTCTATTTATACAATCCCATGGTCCATGGACCATGGTAGGTCTATCCAGCCAATATTACTTTACAAAACTAGGGCGGACAACCTTGTGACTCCATTATGACTTCACACTCCGCGCCCACAATTTGTGTTGATTTTACAAAAGACTTGGTCAAAACATGGGCTTGAAGCCCCAAAACGTGGCTTGGGGGGATTCCATGCCCGCGTTTGACAAGTCTAATCACATATTCGGAATCGGTAACTTAAATATCTGCCTAAATGTCTCTGAACTCAAAGAAATACCAATATCTTTGGTTGATATCCAAATTATTTTTTTTCTACTAAATCAAACTTATTTGCACATAAATAAACAATTTCTCTAAAATAGAATACCTTTGGACACATGAAGCATTCTCTTATCTCATAGACCAAATTGTATTGTTGTTCCTCCTACATAGACATATTCACATATCATTAATACATAGTTGACCATTGAAAGCTCTGATTGATAAGTACAAGTGAGTTAATATTATCAATGCAAATGGCTTCCTTCCTCTCGAAGCCATTTCTACAGTGAATTTTCAAATTTTTCTATCAACCAACAATGCTTTCTATGTGCTATAGGTATAGATCAATTATATGCTAAACAAATACCACTTGTTACTATTATTCCTGTGAAATCCTTTATACAGGATGCTTCCAAAATATATCAATTCAATATAGAAAAATATGCATTTACAACAAATAGCGGAAATAATTTGCATAATCTAAATGTGCCACAATTTTAGCAAGAAAACAATAAAAATTCAGACATAATTTTTAGAAAATCGGGCACAATTGTTTTGAAAATCATATTACAGTTATTAAATTGCAATTATCACCATTGGAGTAATCGTTGATAGTGCTAAATTTTTTGCCTTTTTCCATTTCCATTACATGTTACTATTCCGTTTGTGAAATGTGTTTTATGAAATATACCACAATTAAAAAAACAAATAAAGTAGACGTTTCCAAGAAATAGTAGAAATAGTTAAAAACAAATCTCGAAATTCGGAAACCAGTTACTCCATGTACAAAATAAATTCCATGTGAATATTTTCTATTAATGACCGTTATCTTATGGGTTGTCAATAATTACATCCACTACCATATCAATGTCAATCCCTCAGTAATAGAATTTACATTCTCAATTACGTGTTGATCCATCCATTTCGCCAAAATAATTTTGAACCATTAATGTCATTATGTCATGTATGAAAATGGAAAAAGCTACACTCCACATAATGAAAGAGCTTTTTTTAATTATTTCTTCTTCTCCTTTCTTCCACTTCTACTTAACGTAATTTTTCAATTCCGACTATTTTCCATATGCAGTATATGCCTCCCGCATTGATTACAATCACCAATAAAACTTCAACCACAACATTATTATTATCAATTGTTTTTTTTTTGCAATTGGTAAAATTTATTATTAAAAAATGTCATTTAATTAATAAATCTTACAGTGAAACATGTTTCTATATAAAGGATAAGTTATATAAATACTTAATTCTTCATATGTATTTGTTCCTTGCATAGCCTCCGCACATGCACAAACGCTTCCGCACAACTAGTTCATATTTAGTAATGCTTTACAAATGCTTATTTACAATTGACTAGTGTAACTTTTATGACTCACAATATAAGTTTTCATATGGGTTTTGCACAAGAAAAATATCCCCACAACAAAACAGGTTTCTATATTTAGTAGGATTACTTAATTACTTGTTTTCTTTAACTAAAGAAATTGTAGATGTCTATAAGAAAATTACTTACAAAAACTAGTTTACAATTGACCATTGCAAAATGAAATATGGATTTTTTTTCACAATGCTTCGAAAAAATAGATCCCATAGTTCAATATATAATAATTATTATTATTTATTATTATCATCATAGGTTCTTGTGCAGAGCTTTCACTCAAGGCAACTCCCCCTACATAATGAAGACCCTTATCCTAATGTTGGGAGAATGAAAACTTTGTACAATGAAACATTGATGTATGCCATATTTTCTTTTGTACAAGAATTCACAAATAAAGACAACTACAATAGAATAGTCACACTTTCTATTTGAACAACCTTCAATAGTTATTAACATAGTTACAAAAAGTGTAATTGTATTTAGATTCAAATGCTAGTCACAACAAATGCAATAGATACAACTTCGTATGTAAAACATTATCTAAGAATTATTGAAATAACTAGTAAAAAACTTTAGTATTTGAACAGAGTAAACAAAAATGCATTTTAATTATTATTCATTACAAAGAATTAGGGAACATATAAAAGTGCAAAGCAAATATGGGAAAAAAGTTGTTCAATTATTCTTTTCTATATAACATTCCTAAACCCAAGTCCATACAACATCCAATGTCAAACATTATCTCATAATTGTTTACATAATTAGTAAACATACTAAGAGATATAAAAATAGTAATTCAAATTCAAATAAGTTATGATTATAGAGCCATGGTTCAGGGAATAGCCTTTGTTGCATATAGCATTTATGAAAATGTTAATACTTTAATCACAAAGATAAATGCCTTTGTCTCAATGATAACTACAATTGCAATCCTGTCAACTATAATCTCCAAAAGTCATCTTCAACAGGTAAGAAGGAACTACATTAAGGAATTAGGCTATTCCATCATAATGCACACATATAGTAAAATCCTTTGACAACAAAAATAAATGCTCCAATGTATTAAAAGGCTCAGATATTCTTCATCCTTTAGCTATCTCTCAAAATTAGGCTTCTTGCAATGAATTCCTTCACTTTAGCTTTGACAAATTCTTTCATCGAAGCAATGATAATGTCCTGTTTAACACATGTATTGAACATCTACTCCTCGATTTCTTTTTCTTCTTTTTGCAATTGTAAAATTGAGGTAGAGTACTCTTCATTGACCCCAACAAAAGTAACTAGCCATTTTCTAATTTTGTCTACACTAAAATCGAGTATGTAATTGAACTTTATTGCACGTGCTTATTTTAACTTCTCCAAATCAACCATCAACTTCTCCTTTTGCAATTAATGTAGATTTATATGTAATACATGGATTGTTTAAAATCTGAACAATCGCTACCACCTTGAGATACACATCTTCTCTTTGATTCTTTATGTTTCCATGCTCAAAAATAATGTCTTCCAATGTTCTTATCTTCTCAGATCGTGCAACTTTGATCTTCCTCATCCGATCACCATCATACAAACCTTGTTTATCTCTTTCTAGTTCATACATTGAATCAAGCTTCTGACTAAAAGTTAATAGGTCATTAGCCATGAATTCCCTGTCTCCCTCCAGCTCACTTTTAACCAATTCGACAGAAGATCTAGTTCTTTATTTTAGATGTCATAGATCAAAAGAAACTTGCCATGCAAATTCAATAATATGTAATCTTTCAGATACATGATTAATGATAAATGATTTTGTTACACTTAGAATATTGACAGGTTTCTCAAATCTATTAGGTCCACTAGGAGTAGAAATTTTCAATGATGATATGCCTATTACTAGTGGATTATTCAACAAAGGACCCACACTTATAGCATCTTCTAGCTCTTTTATTTTTTCCTTCAACTTTTTCTTTTCTTCCTATTGACAACCAACAATATTCGCAAGTGCTTCACCACCAACTTGATGCAATTTTTATCTGCCCAATCATTGCAACCGAAGATAGATCAACATTCAATACTCTCTGATCAACAAAATTCCTCTAAGAAAGTTGTATCCTTTCAATCTTTAATCTCTTACTGCCCCTATCCTAATTTTCATTCTGCAATTTCACAAAATGGTCATCGAAACTAATGTCATATCCATTCAGCCAGTAAAACGCTATCAACTTCCATGTCCATTGTTTCTTCAAATGTCTCTGTTTTAAGCACACTCATGGATTTAAATGGTTCAACAATATGTGCTCTTTCTAGAGTTACTCTACGAGGAGTCCTTCATCCTCCCCACTACTTGATAGCCTATCGAAAGCCATTTTTTTCTTCGAGTAGTTCTTTTTCTTTTTTTTCTAGTAGATGAAGTTACACCAGTACTGCATTTGCAAGATTGATATTTCCCTATAGCGTTTGTGCATACTTTCTTAGATATTTATCCTATCGAGATGATCTCTTTTTCATCAATTTATCTAACATCAACTAGAATTTTTTTATCTTTTGTTGATACACTGTTACTTTCCTTGCTTTTCTCTTTACTTCTCGGAAACAAATTCCCATATCTCATAAAATAAATTTGTTTCGTGAAAATTCTTAATCTATCAAAGCTTTTAATAGCTTCAACTTCACTTAAGTTGAAAGCATCCAAATAATTTTAAAAAATTAAAGTGTGAGTAATATTATTCATAGTCATTTGTCCAATAGTAAATGGAAAAAAAAAAAAATTGTCTCTTGTTTTTTTGTTCAAATATAGACATCCAATATCAATATTGCCTACAGACTTCAGCAACAAAATACCTATCTAGAACAAATATTGGCAAAAGAAATGGCCTATCTTCAGAAACATAAATTCATATAACTGTAATACTTTCTCTTTCCTCATATTACCCCTTCCGAAGTAAGAAACCCTCAACTTCTACAATTATTCAAGAAAGATCTTGCCTCACAAACACATCCCGGATTAAGCAAAAATTTAAGAAGCTTCATGCCTCCACAATATAGGATATCATAACTGCATTGGTTCCTCGTCAATCTTGAATATAGGATTACAAGGCAAGACGCCAAACACATGCCTTGATACGATAACTGTTATGAGATATGACATCATAAAGAACCTATTATTATTGGCTAATTTGTGTAATTGAATAACTAATTCATTCGAAAAGACATAAGCCCAACTGAACATACAATTATTTTTGTATGTCTCATAAAGCACATAGAAAATTAATTTCAAGACATGTGATGTACTTTCTAGCCCTACTACATGCGCAAAGAGCCAACAAAAATCCCTGAACGATTGCTTAAATAAAGAAATATATACAAGAGAAAGATTAGAAGGAACCTCAAAATTTGCACAAATGAATTCCCACACAATGTCAACTTCACGACCTTCTTCCTCTAGGAAATTATCCACAACGGACAATTCTAAATCCTTGTTCAGTTTAATTAACTTGAATAACAATATGAATACATTAGGATTCAGAAAAACCTTTATCACTCCTAGCTTAATTTCCCTCTTTCTAAAATCAAAATTATCTACATAGAGATAAACAATTTCTCTGAAATCAAATACCTCTGGAACACACCCAAAATTCGCTAATCCTGTACTCCAAATCTTCTCTCTTTTTTTCTCCTCCATTAACAGATTCACATATCGCCATAAATTCTCGACCAGTCAAAGCTATCATCGATATAAACAAGTGAATTAACCATATCACTACAGATACCTTATTTTCCTCACCTGCTACCCATTTTTGGTTTACAGGGGGGAATGTTTTTTCAATGAATAACATATTCAAATCTCATTTCACTTTAGAATTCTCCATTTTCTTCACAAACATTGACTATTACAATTATTCATGTGAAAAAACGTTACACATGGCACTCTAAATAAATAGGAACTAAAGATAACAAAGCCAAGTTTTACGAATAGTAATATGAATTTTTTTCAAATTTTCAAAAGCATCATGTGCATTTACTTCACACTTTTTTCCCACTTCAAGATCATTGATATACGTGTCATAAGAAACAGAAATTTATGATATGAATTAATAGGCATTGTCTGCAAACTGATAAGTTCATCCATGTGGCCAAAAATTATTAGTTTTTTTATTCATTTAGTAAAAACCCAACAATGCAAGTGTTTGAATCATTTTTTTGTAATAGTGGAAATGGATTCTGCGTCATCAAAAAATCCATTAGCAAATTTTCCAATACCAAAAAATATCACTACAATTTTTTTTCCTTTTTTTCTTTGTTTTGTTTTGTTTTCTTTACACCCAATTGACACTTAACATCATGAAAATTGATAGTTGTAACCTCGAATTACAAAAAATCACCATCATATTTTATCATAAACGTGCCTAAATTCCCTTTGTTTTCCTAATTTATCAACAATGTCATTGTTTAGCGAGACCACAAATTCAACTCGAAAAATATGTCAAGCTTCAAAAAATTTTGGTTCCCCAAAGATTATTGATGGTTTTGAATCCATATCCACCATAAAAAATAGATTGAAACACTTGTAAGATTGGATTTCTTAAAAAATAATTCACCGGATCCCATACGAAAATTTGTTATCTAGGTAGAATTGTAGCCTTTGTAGAGAATGTCATCAATAATATCTACAAATAGTAAAGTGCATAATGAAATTCACAAATACATATTATGCCAACAGGTAGTCAACTATTCTCTATGATGAATCGAATTGACTACAGGTCCCACTACTTTGTAAAACCAAACCAAATTTGATTTACGAATAACCTAACACAGTTATTTTTCACAAAATTTGGCACGGATTTATGATGCAGTGCAAACCTAATTTTGTACAAACACATTTAATTTTAAATGCTTTGATTTTTTCCAATACAAAAATAATTTAATTTCTGAAACTTACAACTCATAAAATTATCAATAATAGCCACAAAATAGTAAAGTTATCTTCTATGACAAATTGACTTTACAGCTACTCCCCATTACTCTATAAAAATGAACTTGTAAAACTATTAATAATAGCCAAAAAAAATAGTAAATTTACCTTCTATTATGAATCGACTTGACAACTGCTCCCCATTACTCTGTAAAACCCAACAAAATTTGATTTATGAATAACTTGATACACTCATTTTTCACAGTATTGTATAGAAAAACTTGCAAAGCATTGTACAAAAAACCATAGCTTGTAGAGTATTATAGGAAAAACTTGGTGAACCAAAAACTTGCAGTATTGCCAAATGCGAATAGAAAACTGACAAAGGTAAATCAGTTTAGAAGCTTGCAATATTGTACAACTTCTATATCTCTGCACTATTTATATCATTCAAGCACAACTTTGTAGATAATATTTTATGTAAGGCAATAGAAGCTCGACTAATACTCCAAGTTATTAAACACAATTTGCAAAGAAAAAACATTACCCGCCCCACTTTTTCTCTATCACCACTCATAGCGTTTCTCCCCTCACTATATTAGCTATTGCAGATATTTGTAGTCTCGTTTCCCTAGAAATCACCACATGCGACTATTTTGCATCTAAAACATGATACAAAGATAAAATAGCCATCTATATTTTTTATCATCCCGATGTCCACCCTATGATTAATAGAAAACAAAGCTACATATAAATACAAGACATCTCAACATTCAATTCATTGACTAATTTTCATACAGTTTTAACCTTACACAAATGCACGTGCAAAACTGCAAAGCAATGCCCTTAAGCAAAATCACCCCTAGACTCAACAACACCCTTCCATTAGTCATTGACATTTGAAACTTATATTAATAAATGTGGGACCCATATATCGTGGGGAGGAAACATTTGTTCTTTACACACACTACCTCCAAAAAGCACAATCCATTGTGTGCAAAAATCTTTCAATCTTTCATTGTAGGCACTTCCAGATCACGCAGAATCTATTAATAATAAAATTAATAGAAAAATGCATTGCAATTAAAATACCCCTCTGCACTTCCCTCATTCTAAACAGGTTTTGCATGTATATTTTCTCTGCATAACCTTTGCACATGCACTACGAGCTCCGCACAACTTCATCTGCACAATTATTTATGAACTCAATAATTCCCGTAGTCATTGACATTTGAAAGTGATATTAATTAATGATTATATGTTGTGAAACATGTCCCTAAATAAGAATTAAAAAAGAGTTTTTTATATTTATTATCTTACTAAATTTTGCTCAAAACTTTCGCATAAGATCCGCACACGCACAACAACCTCTGCACAACTTCATCTACACAACGACTTCTACACTCAATAATACCCTTAATTGAAATTCAAAACTCTCCACATGATACCACCGAACAACTAAATTTGAAACTAATATTAATTAATGATTATACATTGTGAAATATATCCCTAAATAAGAATTAAAAAAGAGATTTGTATATTTATTTTCTTGATAAATGTTGCACAAAACTTCCGCATAACATGCACACACACATTATAACACCCACACAACTTTGTCCGCATAGCCACTTCCACACTCAATAAATCCCTTAATTGACATTGGAAACTTCGCACACGATACCTCCAAACAAATAACTTTGCACAACCACTTTTGTACAACTACTTTCGTACTTCCAAAAAACATTGCTAAATAATGAATAA
Source organism: Pinus taeda (assembly GCA_000404065.3). NCBI lineage: Eukaryota > Viridiplantae > Streptophyta > Pinopsida > Pinales > Pinaceae > Pinus > Pinus taeda. Next base: position 226,019 of record APFE030497802.1, on the reverse strand, counting down.
AAAAGACAAAGCCTTCCACACATTTGTTTTTCCACATAACAATTTTCTTCATAGGAATTTAAATTATAGTCTTTTAACACCCCTGTCTATGCAAAAGACATTGATTCTCCTGCACATACTCCATCCTCCACATAGTAAACATTCCACATATTGACCTCTCTACTCATGATTATGTAAAGGACCTCAGCTCTCACACACATATTGTGTACTTTGTATAAGAAAACATCATAATATTAATTCAACATCTGTTCAGCCCCATCCCACCACCCTGAGGCCTATGCAAACAAATTGCAACCACATTGATTCTCAACATCATTGAACAAAGCATTAACATAATAGTGCCCTACAACTGCATCAATAGCTAGCTTCGCATAACCACCTTCGTACAACTACTTTCGTAGTTGCAAAAAACATTCCTAAATAATAATTTAAAAAGACAAACCCTTTCACACATTCCTTACACAATTTATTTAGCATCCTCATCTATGCAAAAAACCTCAGTTCTCCCACAACAACTCTTCTACGCAACAAAAACCTACCAATTACGACATCGTTCATTAGTATCACAACACTCACTATGCAAAGGACCCCAGCTCTCCCACACATAATAATATTAATTCGACATTTTTTTAGTGACCCCTTCCCCTGAACTTATGCAAACAAGTTGCATGAATTGTCACATCATTGAACAGAGCATTAACATAATAGTGCCCTCCAACCACATCAACTACTAGTTTCACACAACCACCTTCGTACAACTACTTCCATAGTTGCAAAAAATGTTGCTAAATAATAATTTAAAAAGACAAAGCTACACAGTTTATTTAGCACCCCCGTCAATGCAAGAGACCCCAGTTCTCCCACGGATACTCTTCCGTACAATGAAATCATACCAACTATTACATCATTCACTAGTATCACTATGCAAAGGACCTCAACTCTCTCGCACATAATAATATTAATTTGACATTTATTTAGTCTACCCACCCTCCCCCTGAGCCTATGCGAACAAGTTGCAACCGCATCAATTCTCGCATCATTGAACATAGCTTCAACCATTATCCTTCTATCCAGATCCATATTTCTCTTCTCAAACTAACAAAACAACCGCATCAATTCTTGCATCATTGAGCATAGCGCTAACAAAATAGTGATAGTGTCATAGAAGTCACCAATGCAATGGTCATTCACAAAATTACCTTTATTTTATTTTTAAAATGAATTGTTAGACATTGCAAAAAAGAGAAAACAAAATACTCTCCACCAAGGGAATTATGTCCCACTAGAGCTTCCTTAGCCAATAAAATATTAGAAATAGCATTTACTAAAAATTCAAAAATTATTTTTGAATTTATGCAAAAATAAAAATATCAAACCTTTTATAAAACTTTGATTAAAAACACAATCAAATAATACATAATCCACACAAATTGATTTGCTAGCGAATGTTATAATCCCTAATTAAGGAAAAAAAAATCTAATTAAAAAAAGGGAAAAAACATTATGATACATACCAGTGAACACCATGACTTCATGTTCCCACATTCCATTAAAGTTTTAATGACTTAAAAAAAATGACAAAATAAACTTACTTCTTAAGAAATAAGAAAAATGTCGCATCTCGTTTTTTAAACGGTGAAGAAAAAATGTGTTTTTTTAAAACAACATTGATAGCATTGAATGTGAATCATGTGCATGTTATGCTTAAAAATGACCATTTTACATAATATATACATTCCCTTTTTAATAGAAATGTGTATATCTCATAATTAAACATATTAAATGTGTATTGCGTAAAAAATTATTACAGTTTACGAGTATCGAATTTATAAACTCATATTTGATTTTTATAACCCATCATTTACTTTAATTCTTTTCTTCTTCTTTTTTATTTTAT